>MU717974.1:0-40619 GCA_026770625.1 Nicotiana glauca
ACTCTTTTTGCGCTTATATATATATATTCCCTTTTGCCGGAGTATGTTCAAGCGCCGTAAAAAAGAGGTGTGACACTCACATGAGAGCCAAGAAGTACAAAATGAAGAATTCAAGAATTGGCTTGATCATTGACTTACCACCCCCATCGCTCGTGGTCACAAGCTTGATTCCAAGCTAGGTGCCAGTTCATATCATCCAAGTGGCGAGAAAAGTGGTTATGTTGTTTTGCGTCATGCCACGACGTTAAATGCGGCGCTTGGTGGGAGGCAACCCATTATTTTTCAAAATTTTGAGTCGTTTTTGAAATTTTCTCTTTTAGGATAGCTTAGAATATTATTTTTGACTAATCTGTCAAGTTTTAGATTTTTTGGAGTTGATTTGAGCAGGTCAGAGTGGTCCAGAGGGCTAAAATCAGTAGCTGCAGAAACTGGGCTTCAATTTTCTGGTGTAACCACATCTGCGTATTTTGTACCGCAGATGTGGACAATGCAGAAGTAGATTCACTCTCGCAGAAGCGACAAATTACGCAGAAGCGGTCACATAGCCGCATAAGAGAAACCGCAAAAACGGCAAAAAAAGCCGCAGAAGTGAAAGTCGAACAGGTCTTTAGTTTAAAAAAATTATTAGACCCTCATTTGCTAAGGTATGCTCTGCACTATTTCTCCCAGCCCTAAACTCCTCCATCTCCAAAATACTCCAAAAATCTCCATTGCTTTGCTTGTAAATTCTACTACACTCACACGATAATCAGGTATTTTCTTCTACTCCTCTATCCCTTTGTTTTCTCTTCTCTTCTTTTTCTTCGCTTAAGGCTTGCCGTGGCTATGTTCCCCATTCCCCTCTGATCTGTGTAAAAAAATAGGGTGATAAAAATTGGTTAAGTGTAAGTTTGTGTGTGCTGTAAATCATAAACACAATTGTGGGAATTCTGAGTAACCAATTTGTTCAAACAAGAGGTCATTTTAACTTGCTTGCAAGATGTTCGACACAATGTTTAAAAGAAATTTTCTTGCTAAGTTTCACAAAAATTGGTCTCAATTGAATCATAAGTTTATATACTGCAATAATTTAGAAGTCTTGAGTATAAATTAGGTGCCAAAAATTGGGTTTGAGAATCAAAAGTTGAAACATTTTCTGGGCAGTGAAGAACATCACGACAATCGCAGATGCGGTACATAACTCGCAGAAGCGAAACCTCTTCTGCGGTAGGTAAGACGCATAAGTGAAAACTGGAAGAGTGTTCAAAACTGCAGATGCGGTGATTGTTCCGCAAAAGCGGAGCCGCTTCTGCGGCTGTATATCTGCAGATGCGAAAACTGTGTAGTTTGTGCAAATTCTAGTGGCTTTGCATCTAGGCCTTCTCGGGCCCGTTCAATCTAATTTTTTGGCTCAATTGCAGTGTTTTGAATTGCTTAACATGATTCTATTACCCGGCTCACCTTGTTTTGATTTTTTGTAGGTGTTTTGAGTTAAAATGGACCCTAATACAAGCGGACGACAACCCAAAATTGAGGAGGAAATTGAGGAACCATACGATGAATCACGCTTCATGTCAGCTGCATGTGAGCATCGATATTTGGACGAACTTGTCAATAGGAGGATAATTCTTGAAAAGGGCATCCATGAAGACAATTTGGCCTTAAAAGCTCCCAGATTTCTATGCCTGGCTCCATTCAACTGGATGGTCATGTTTCATCCCCACCCCTTGCAAGGCTAATGAGGAGTGGGTGCATGAATTTTATGGCAACCTCAAGCACACTGATTTTGCCAATCCACAAGTCATCATCCGAGGAAAATTGGTGAGGTTTGGGATCGAACAAATTAATGACACTCTTGGTATTCCCAACTATCCAATGGAGCCGGTGCAAGAGAAGGATCATTGTGAAAATGGGGAATGGCTTGTCTCCAAACTTTTCCCTCCTAGTCTGAGAGCGAAATGGGGTAACCGGAGAAAAGGGTTGAGATCGACTGACTTCACTGCTGAAGCAAAGATGTGGCTATATATCATATGCAACCGGGTGTCTCCTTCTGGGAACATCACAGATGTCTCTTACCCTAGGGCTTTGATGATTGCTTGCCTCCTGGACAACATTCCTGTGAATGTTGGGTACTATATCCTGCGGGAGATGAGGGAGTACTTGCGAGACAAGGATGCAGGGATGATGTTCCCCTCATTGATCACACAGCTATGCACCAGAGCAGAGGTTGATGTACGTGGCACCGATCGGTGGCTACCTACTGATAAACCTTTTCATCCTTTGAGAGTGACAGGAGAGGGGAGTATAGTCAAGAGCAAGAAGAGAAAAGTCACCACCACTGCTACTGCTCCAGAGTCCTCTTCACAGGTAGCTACACAGGGACCATTTGGGATACTAAACTCCGAGCTTGCATCTATTCGGTAGTTAGTATCACAGCTTCCGAGTAAGCCCTTATCCTCCTATCCCAGGCCTTTATACTTCTCCAGGGATGAAATGCAGAGTTACTTGGATGCACAAAAGAGTCAAAATGAGCATATTGAGAAGATGGCAGCATCGGTGACTGGAGGGAGCATACGACACTTTGGCCAAGGCTCATGTAGACCTGTAGCAGAACTTCGAGAAGGAGAAGAAGAAGAACAAGAAGAAGGGCAACTTTATGATCAAGATGTGGAGAGGCATCAAGGCAATCTTCAAATGGGGGAACCCAGACAAGAAAATACTAGTGGCGACCGAAGATGATAGTGGGGAGTATTCCTTTATTTTAGAGTCTGCTGGTGATGATGATGCTGATGAAGAGACTGATGATGATGGGACCACTAGTCCACCACAGCATTGACCTGCCGTCCTCCCACAGTCTGCTAGTTTGATGCAGACCTCAGGGAGACCCTCATTCTATTTATGCTTTACATTTGATATTGTGCAGCGAAGACACTGCTTAATTTTTAGTTGGGGGTGGCTGTATGTAGGATTATACTTATTCATACTTTGATATTGGTGTGCCCTTGCGGGGCTTATTTTTGTTTCTATGGATATTGTGTGCCCTTGCCGGGCTTATTATTATGATGTTGTGGATATTGTATGCCCTTGCCGGGCTAACTTGTATAGCACGTGCTCTTGCCGAGCTTGGTGTGATTAGTCTATTTATATTTTTTTTTCATTATTTGGTTTCTTTAGTAGTTTGTTGATCATTAGTATTAGTTTCTTTTATTTTAATATCCATTGTAGTAGTTTTTCTTTCTTTTATTTTTATTTCCTTAAATAATATTTCCTTGGGTTTTCTTCATGCTACGGTTCTTTCCCAAGGAATATTTTTGAATTGAACCGGGTGACTTTTCCCTATGATAGATGGCGTGACAACTTTCTTAAGGGAATTATTCCTGTTTTGCTAGGATGAGACTTTTGGATTATGTAGTACTAATAAAACTAGTCTCTTGTATGTGAAGTGTGAAATAAGAATACCTCTCCGAAATTGTGATTTTGAACTAAAACAACAGGTCGTATGGTGAAGAATGATTTTTGTGATAAATTTTTGGCTCTTTTAGTGACTCTTTGCCCACTAGTTCGAATAATATTGCTCTAGTCATTCTTAGTAGAAAATGATTGATCCGTCTTGATTCATTCATGTTCCATGAGTGTTAGTGTTTGTACAAATAATTCTTGTATTTATTTCTATCATCTAGAACTTGCACGGTTGGTCTTTCAATGCTAATGATAGTATGTTTGGTTGGAGGAATGATCTTAGGCATTCTTTGTTTTATTTGAAAAACCTCTCTTGCCTTTCAAGCCTACCTTTGCATAAATAATATCACTAGTATCCAATTTGAGCCTTTAGACCTTCTCTTTGGCCAACTCATTACAAACCTTTCCCTTTTTGTAAAATAATTCCCTCTCTTGAACCCGTCCCTCCTTGAACATTGAGAATGAGGCTAAAAGCCTAAGTTGGGGGTGGTGTCAAAGTGGAGATTGGTAAGGTTGTACTTTGAGTCTAGGACCACATGCCTCAAAGTGTTTGTATTAAATTACTCAAGCTCCAAAAGAAAAATATATATATATATGTATATGAAAAAAAGAAGAGAGAATATGTGTATATATATAAATTATGGAGCCTTGAATAAAATTAGAAGAGGTATGTAAGGTGGTTCTATATTGATAACTAGATGCAAATGAGGCTATGGGGGGTTTGAAAAGAAGCAAAGTGCAAAAGAATGAAAAATTGTGAGTAGTGTTCAAGGAGGGTGAAGTCACTTGTATCCAAATGTTTATCCGGCCCTACCCTAAACCTACATTACAAGCTTAAAAAGTCCTTATGGGACCTCCAACCGAATATTCTTGAATAAGCGATGAATTAAAATATGGGCAAGCTTATGGTATGAGATGTTGTAACACTTGAAGTTCTTTGTGAGAGTGAGTGTTTTTTGTAAAATTAGTCCCTTATGTTGTATGGTAAATATAGTAATTTTGGGACTTTTTTTCTTGTGAGGGCACATGAATTAGGAAGGATTGGTGAAAGCGAGTAAGGTGAGCATATGTAGTGGACTAGTGCTTTTGAGTCACTTCTTGAGGCTTATGTTTATCACTTGATTACTTTGAAACTCCTTTGCACATTCTTAAAGTTGTTTTTCCTTATGAGGGAGTCATTCGGGAAAGATACACATACTTGAGCCTAATTGTTAGTACCAACCAAATCCATAAGTATGGTGCTTAAATTGGAGAATGTGATATGTAAATGATAGCAATACCACTTGTGTCTTAAAAGGGTAAATCCTCATGGAAGTGTTGGTTTTGATTTGCTTGAGGACAAGCAGAAACTTTAAGTTGGGGGTGTTGATGAGTGGTGATTTTACCACTCAATCTAGCCTCTTTTCCATAGCTTTTATGTCTTTTCTATAATATGAGGTCGTTTATGGTGTGTATTGTTAACTTTTCAGGTAAATGATGCTACGAAGTGATTTGAATTGAACTGAAGTGGAATTGAGCAAAAGAAGGTGAAAACAAGCAAAAACTCTTCAGTGAATCCGCTTCTGCGGAAGGATGGCAGCAGAAGCAACCCCGCTTATGCGAGGAAAGAACCGCTTCTGCGGAAATGGATAAATTCTTAGAAACCGCATCTGTTGTTGGTTTTCACCTCTGCGATGGCGCATCTGCGCCTGGAGAAACGCATCTGCGGTGACAACACAATTGTACAATTCCGCTTCTGTGATGGGAGTTCCGCTTATGCGGAGCCGCACCTGCGATTATTCTTCCGCAGGTGCGGAAGTCGAGCATCAGACCTGGGCAGAATTGACATTTCACAATTTCTCATCCCAAACCATTTTTAGACTCATCCAAACAGATCTTTTGACATATCTTTGGCTTATTTTCAGTTCATAGAACTAGAGAGAACATTTATTGAAGCTAGGGTTTTGCACACACACTTGGGTTTTGAAGATTGAATCTTGTGATTAAGATTTCTTACCCATTTATGTTTATTTCTTCATTTTCTTGCTTTGTATTGAATATTTAAGTGTGTAATACTTATTTCCAACACTTGAATCTTGTTTATGGAAATATTCATATTTAAAGTGTGGATTAAATACCTTGTTGTGCTTATGTATTGAATGATTTTTATTCTTTTATGAAGTGAGTTATTGTTATTTTAATTATTCTTGTTCTTTAATGTTTCCAAAGGGATTAGCTAACCCTAGGTCTTGCCCATTAACTCCGAATTAATTTTTGAAAAGATAATTTGGAGTTGGGAAAGATTAATTTACAAGAACTTGAGGCGTTAACCCTCATTTTATAGATTCTACCTAGGGATAGGATTGAACTACTTGTAGCCATTTTGGGTGTGCTTAATCTTCTAATTATTTTAGGGATAATTCAATTAGGAAGTTTTGTTAGTCTTCGGAAGAAGCTAATTAAGAATTATTATCCTTCGCTAATTAACGTAAACTCGCTCATATTTGTAAAATCGTGAAATACATTGGATCGTTACTTGAGTGTAATTCCCGATGCAACCATACTTGTAGACATTGATCATTTTACTCGCTTTCTAGGTTAGTTTGCATTTCACCATTTAGATATAAAACATTTTCAAACCAAAATTCTTAGTGTTTGGCATTGCGCGATAAGCGATAATTTTCTTACACTCCTAATCGCCTACACATTATTCTCTGTGGGATTCGACCCCGACTCATAGTTGGGTAAATTATATTGCATGCAACCATGTCTATTGCTTTTTAGTAGTGGATTTGGAAGTCATCACCACCTCGGACTCATCAATATCTATCCTTACTTCATTGTTCACATTGTTCTCAACCACATCTTCAACAATTAAAGGACACACATCTTCTTGGAACCCAACATCATCATCCACAACTTGATTTTCTTTCGAGGCATTCACATCACTGCCTCTCCCACTTCTTGTTGTAACCGCCATCACATGATTGTTATTGTTCCCATACTTTGGGTTAACTACCGTATCACTTGGTAGAGCACCCTTAGGGCGAATATTTAATGATTGAGAGAGTTGGCCTATTTGCACCTCCAAATTCCAAATAGAGGTATTGTGGGAAGCCAGTTGAGCATCGGAATCATGGTTCTTCTTCATCATTTGTTCGAACATTACTTTAATTCTTCCCATATCATTTCCTGAAGAACTAGATCCTTGAGATTGAAATGGAGGCGGATTGTTCGGTTGTTGATACATCGGGGGCCTTTGAAAATCTTGCCCCCGATTGCCTTGATTTCCATTGTTATTCCACCCGCCTTGACCATTGTTGTTATTCCAATTATTGTTGTTATTTCCATTCCAATTCCCTTGGTTGCCCGAACTGCTGTTCCCCCAATTTCCGCCTTGATTGTTGTTGTTCCAATTACCACCACCTTGTTGATTGCCCCAATTTCCTTAGGGTCGCCATTGTTGATTTGAAGAATTGCCTCGGTTGCCTTGATAGTTATTGACATATTGAACCTCTTCGCTTTGCTCATCATAACACTCATTTGAAAAAATACCACCATCATCATATTAATCACAATTTCCTTGAGGTTTTTGCCCCCTTTGCCTTCTCTTAAGCATATTCACTCCTTCCATGGCATTGACTTGGCGAGGATTTTAGACTTGTTGCAATTGTGCCTTCGCCAATTGATTCATAGTCGTAGTGAGCTCGGCAATAGCTTGACCATGGTCATGCAACTCCTTGTGCAAATGGATGACCGTGGGGTCACCTTGGGGCACATTTTCTCGGCTTTGCCATGCCGAAGAAGAGTCGTCCATTTCATCTAAAACATTACAAGCTTCATTGTAAGGAAGCTTCATAGAGTTGCCTCCGGCCAATTGGTTCACAATGCATTGATTAGTGGTATTGATGCCCCGATAAAAGGTTTGTTGAATCATCACATCCGTCATATCATTATTTGGGCACTCTTTCACCACTGTTCTAAATCTCTCCCGTATTTCATGCAAGGGTTCCGTTGGCTCTTGCTTGAATGCCAAAAATTTCATCCCGAAGCGCTGCCATGTGACCCGGCGAAAAGAACTTAGAAATAAACTTGTCAGCCAATTCATCCCACGTTGTGATGGAATGATTAGGGAGCCTTTCTAACCAATCAAGTTCTTTATCCCAAAGAGAAAACAGGAAAAGCCTCAATCTCAACGCATCACCGGACACGTTTGTTTGCTTGCTACCCCAGCATGTATCTACGAACCCCTTCAAGTGCTTGTAGGCATTTTAATCGGAGGCGCCCATAAAATACCCTCGTTTGTCAAGCAAGGTCAACATGACATTTGAGATTTGAAAGTTCCCCGCCTGGATTCGGGAAGGAACGATGGCACTCGCATATCCTTGATTTGGGAGGACTCTTGGAGCCACTCTTAGCGGTGGCGGAGGAGGGTCTGGGATATTGTTGTTGTCATTTGCATTGGCCTGACGGCCTCTACGTAGAGCTTGAGGTAAAATAGGAACCTCTTCTTGATGAAGCCTTTCTAACCAATCAAATGCTTTATCCCGAAGAGAAAACGGGAAAAGCCTTAATCTCAACGCATCCTTGGACACGTTTGTTTGCTTGCTACCCCAGCATGTATCTACGAACCCCCTCAAGTGCTTGTAGGCATTTTGATCGGAGGCGCCCATAAAATACCCGTGTTGCTTGAGCAACGTCAACATGACATTTGTGATTTGAAAGTTCCCCGCCCGAATTCGGGGAGGAACGATGGCACTCGCATATCCTTGATTTGGGAGGACTCTTGGAGCCACTCTTGGCGGTGGCGGAGGAGGGTCTGGGATATTGTTGTTGTCATTTTTATTGGCCTGATGGACTCTAAGTGGAGCTTGAGGTAAAATAGGAACCTCTTATTGATGAAGCCTTTCTAACCAATCAAATGCTTCATCCCGAAGAGAAAACGGGAAAAGCCTCAATCTCAACGCATCCTCGGACACGTTTGTTTGCTTGCTACCCCAGCATGTATCTACGAACCCCTTCAACTGCTTGTAGGAATTTTGATCGGAGGCACCCATAAAATACCCTTGTTGCTCGAGCAAGGTCAACATGACATTTGTGATTTGAAAGTTCCCCGCCTGAATTCGGGGAGGAACGTTGGCACTCGCATATCCTTGATTTGGGAGGACTCTTGGAGCCACTCTTGACGGTGGCGGAGGATGGTCTGGGATATTGTTGTTGTCATTTGCATTGGACTGACAGCCTCTACGCATGTAGCTTGAGGTAAAATAGGAACCTCTTCTTGATAAAGATCATCTACCTCCTCCCCCGCATTCACATTGCCAAGAGGCTCATTAGCATTGAGAGCCATTTGTATCTAACTAATCGACACAAATAAAATTATTAACAAGAAGTAAAGAAGAATAACGCACAAATCTACTAAATAGATAGCCAAAAACCGTAAGCTCCCTGGTAACGGAGCCAAAAAGTGATCGCAGCTAACTCTACGCTACTAACTAGTAGGAGAAGAGGGCCACAATAGCTTTTACCCGATATGAGGGTCAGGATCGAATCCTCAGAGAGCTAGAAGGGAATTCGGGTATCTACTTAGAATAGAGTTGCGTGTGTGTTCTTAGATTTTCTTCTCTTTATTTTTGGGTTTTTAAACTACAAACGACTATTATCAAAATACTAATTGAAACTAGACTATACTATGAGACACTTGCTAAAGTTGTATCTAAGGGAAAGAAGGGCACTAGGGTCGTGACATCGCCCAGGTGGCTAATTGACAGGTAAATGTTACTAAGGTTCGATTGACATAATTGGGTCTTATGTTATAACCGTGGCACAATTTTACCCACTCTTACACCTCTCGGTAGAGAGAGTGATTTTGCCCAATTGACTCTTTCGAGGCCCAATGGGCAGGCAAATTAGATCAAGCAACTAGGGTTAAAGTAGGGTGATTACTCTCTCGAGGATTAACTCGTTAATTGGGGCTATCATTTCTCATGAGTCCATCCCAATTCCTTGTTAGGTCAATTTTGGAGATTCAAACTCTCTTTCTCAAAAAGAGTCAAATCCACAAAGCACAAATCAGCGTTTGCAACCACCAATTCATAGATTAAAATATAAAATCAACTCAAATAGCAAATATCCATAGTCAATATAACCCTAGATGGCAACACCCATCAATTACCCACACTAGGGTTGAGCCACAACCCTAGCTAATGGGTTTAGCTACTCATGCTTGAAGGAGAGAATGAAGAAATAGATGAAGAACAAGACATAATAACTAAATGCTAAATTAAATTACAAGAATCTATCGTTAATTTGAAGCTAAGATGTCCAAAATGGCTACAAAAGGTGTTCTCACGAGCGCAGTTGTGTTCTGAAGATAACAGATGACCTAAAAATGGTAAAATGTTCTATTTATACTAAGCTAGAAAAACTGGATAAGAATGCCCCTGCGGGGTCAGTGCGGGCCCCACAAAATAGACCACGGCCGCACAAGGCTCTAGAAATTAAAAAATTAGCTCTCTGAAGTTGGGCTCCGCGGACCGCGCAGAATGGACCGTGGCCGCGGAGGTTTCTAGCACGGTCCGCACAATAACGACCACGGACCGCATGTCTTGGCTTGGCATAATTCCAACTCTTTGAATCTCTTGTCCGCGGACCGCACAGAATGGTAGTGCGGCCATGGAGCCTTCATCGCGGGCCGCTAAAATTGAACCGCGGCCGTGTTGCCTTGAGCCGAGTTTGCCAACTCTCTGAATCTCCTAGTGCGGCCGCATACCATTTTGCGTGGTCCGCACTAGGTCTGCTTTCTTTTAGATTGCCTTGTCTTTGACACTTGAGCAGATTTCACTCATTTTTTAGCCGATCCTTGACATTTCGTCACTTTGTCGATCAAACCTGCAATCAAGCACAATCATGAGCCTTTTCGGAATATTTTGTAATAATTTATAACCAAAGCATAAGAAAGAAGGAGCATAAAACATGGAAAAATCCCTATTTATCATTGCTCGCGTTCGCAAAGGCCAGTTACCCAGCCCCTTTGCGTTCGCATACCAAGCCTTGCGTTCGCATACCAAGCCTTGCGTTCGCTAGGCCAATGACCTCAAGCCCAGCTTTTCCTTCTACGCATTCTGATCTTTTCCCTGTGTTCGTATAGTAGCTCAGCCCACCCCTTCGCGTTCGTGATCTCCTCTATGCATTCGCGAATGCCAAATCCAGCAGCCTCCCACTTTCTTTTTTGCGAACGAGGGACTCCCTTTGTATTCGCAAAGAAGGAAACCAGATACCAGCAATCAACAACAGCTTTTTACCCAAATTCAATCCGTTAACCACCTGGAATCCACCCGAGGCACCTGGGACCCCAACCAATTATACCAACCTGTCCCAAAACACATTACGGACTTGCTTGAGGCCTCAAATCACATCAAACAACGCTAAAATCATGAATCGACCTCCAATCCAAGCTTTATGAACATTAGAATTTCAAACTTCTACTTTCGATGTTAAACCTGTAAAATCACGTCTGATTGACCTCAAATTTTGCACACAATTAATATTCGGCATTACAGACCTACTCCAACGTCCGGAATTGGAATCTGACCCCGCTATCAAAAAAGTCCACTTTCGGCCAAACTTTTCAAAAACCTTCAATTTTCTATCTTTAGGTAAATGACTTAAAAATGACCCACAGACCTCCGAATTCACTTCCGATCACGCTCCTAATACCAGAATCAACATACGAAAACCGTATCAATCACCAAACGATGTACCAGAACATGACTGCATACCTTCGCTAAATTCATACCTTGCACCGCTTTATTCACAGGACCACAATAACATTCTCTGATCAAATTAGTCGAAATTCCACGAATCCGATGCTCCCATTGCACCTCATGACCTATATAGGCCTTTCTCTAAATCTTACAATACCACAAAGACGGAAGAGATGTGTAGAAATTCATACCCAACCGCCAAATCAACAAATCATTGGGCCTATACTCCTGACAAGAACCATCACCTCATTCTGAACCGGATAATGGTCTTAGCTCCGTAATATACTTCATAAAATCAGATTGCACAGATCCTAAATCCAATGATTTCGTCTCACCCAATATGAACTGCCTAGTCTATTAGCCATCCCGGACATGACCAAAAATCTCACATGATGCCACAATGTGCCGATAGGCTACCAATTCGAATGTGTTACGAAAGGAAGACGAGCTTTAGAAGGAACTACTCAACTCACGCACTAATATGGACTTTTCTTGGAAAATAGGAAGCAAGGCGTACAAAAATATCATATAGAAAACTATACTAAACATCACACTGTTGCGGCGCGCAACCTGATCCAAATAACTGAGCACTCACCTACGGAGATGTACATCGAGCTAGATTGCTCATTACAACAAAATACCAAATATCGGATACCGGTCATAAATATGCTAAGTCCATAATACCATCCCTGAGGGAACATATAGCGCTATAAGCTACATAACTCAAGCATAACTGGGGTGCGATAAACGATCTGAATCTCGAGAGTCATCCTGCTCATATAACGTCATCACTACGCGGAACCTCAACACATAAGAAATTTACCAAGCCGTCTCACAACTTATACGACACAAATATATCATTACATGAAATAGCTGACGACAAAATAACACCTCGACTACCCTTCCTTAAGGAGCGCATTGCTGAAATGAACACATCTGGCCTGATATAGAGCCCATATTCTCATTTGAATCCATCCATAGACCTCAAGCTAATTCTGATCGCACTAAACTAGGATAATAACCTTTTAAAGGTCCATAATAACCCCCCTTTCTCCCATAACACATAAGAACAACCATCATAACCGGAGTAATCATCCACAGTCCACAACTCAATAAATCAAGCTCCCTCCAAGCATCAATTCCCAAATCAATGATATCACCACAACCTTCATACTTGGCTTAATTATCCAACCAAACAAGTGACTACATGTCACACTTTTACAACCTTCCTGTGGGGCACGCTCCTACAAACTTCCACAACGGATAACCGGTTTGCACATCCAAACCACCGACCGTACTCACGCTGAAAAGCGATCAAGGATCCTTAGCCAGGATTCAAAGCCTTTTTACAAAATACCGATCTCGGGTGATGCTGAAGACAATACCATCTTACTTTAAACACCGAAACTCCTTTCCTGCTCATCCGAACTTGTGACATCCTTGTCAAAATCGAACTGCAACCTTGATCCTCACTTCGAATTCCATACTACTCTCCACACCCAACATGCCTATATATGATAGAACACGATCTTTCCTCATAACTCTGGAATCGCTAACAAATCAACACTTCATCCTATAAAAACTTTTCACTTAACTCACTTTAGGAGAACTATAGCAACACATAGGTGAAATCTCATAACCGTGGAAATATGCAAATCTCTAAGTAGTGGTCTAAGACACTGTAGCCCTTCCGGGATCCACCTACACGTGATAGGCCATCATAGTAAAATACTTCTGAATAACTTCAATTACGGTGGCCGGCAGGCCTCACATGTACTGCCACTAATCACTTTCATAACTTGGTCACGCTGCAGGAACTGATCACTACCACCAATATGCAAATTCAACTATGGCTAATCAATCTGTTTTCTTCCAATTTATCTTTGATTGCCTTAGAGTAATAATAACTTCATTCAACACATAATGCACTCCACCCGAGTGGCCTTGAAGCATGAGACCATGTTGTTCCAAATCCTATAAACCATTTCATCTCTTCCTTGTGCGCACATTCGCATCTCGACTAGCACATACATTCTAATAATTCCTCTCCGAATCTAAAGACCCTTTTCTTCTTTTCTTCTCAATGCTACGCTACAAGTCAAAACATCATTCTAAGACTCTTATCGTGAGCTGCTTCACAAGCCCGATTCCCAATCACATTGCGGCTTAAATACTTAGGCACTGTATTTTTAACCTTTGAATTTACTAGGACCGTTGTTCAGAGCCACCCGCTCTAACTTGGCCCTGAATAATCAATTCTATAAATCTTCTAACACATGAATACCCCCTCGATGAAGCACCCGGCAGAATCACTTTCCTGGAAATCCACATCCATGCAAGGCATGAATCCTGAATTCTTTCCCAAGTCTGAGCATGAGCCAATAAGGCCAATCATAGCACACCTTTAACAACTCCTTTTCCCAAATTATCACTTATGCTCTTTTCCTTTAGCTGAAATAACTTACCAATACGCCGATAACTCGAAACCTCAAAAGAAGATAACCATAAAATCCAATCGTAGGTGGTGGGACTCTCCCACTTAGCTTGAAGCCACTATTACACAACTCTAAAATTGACCATGATTCCTTATCTCTTACTGACATAACCTTGCGCGATCAACCGCCAAAATTCTCGTAATCTGTTTGTAAAACCCCTTTTTATACTCTGAATCATCAACCACATTCGCACGACCGATCTCTTTTGCTGTATAACTAATAGAATTCTTCGCAGAAGCCTCTCCAACCACACGACCGCTAACTTGCTCACAGGGAATAACCCACCTGTGGAAATCACTTCCCGACATCTTCCAACATTGCTGCAAAAGGTACAATCACTACGACATCAACAGCCCATCCTGAGTCCGGCTCTCTCTCCAGCTACATAAGTCCATGCACCTCTCGTCGACATCAATTAAATGTGAGGCAACATCCTTCCAATTCAAGTTATGGTTATATCCTTCTCCATTTCTAGCAGCCCCTTTCCGTTATATCAAAATCTCCTACCGCCTGATAACCCATACTCGAAATTAATCTGTAGGCCCAAATCACCAATCACTAAAATTACCAAATCACTCCAAACTCTCCCACTTTGGCGAAACTCACCCCTTTAGTTGACTACTCAACCTTTGCTTCTTATACCTGGCCTTCTTGAAATTTTAACTACTGCCTGACACTCCCCACATGCCCCTCCTCGTCCGTTGTTGCTCAATTGTTGCCTTAAATAAAATCTATCTTTGTGGCACTTGAACCCACAATTGCTGCTAACTTTACACCTTTCGGAATATCATCTTTCTCATACCGTTGACATTAGAAACATTGATTCAACCTTGAACTACCGCACCCTGCGATATCTGACTGTCGCATTTTCAATATTATTTCACAATAGCTTGTCCTAAAGGCGAATTGTAGAAGATCATAACACCAGCGAACTAGTACATTCAATTAGGACAGTGACACCCCATCATAGAATAAAGCTCCACCACGCTCACAAATACCAAGTCTCATTACTCCACCAGCCCACGTACTGAGTCTCTGAATTATGCACTGAGTAAACCTCCCTTCAAGTCATTCACTGCCCGACATATAGGCAAACATCCTACTATCACATCAATATTGCGGAACAATCGTTCATAGTATCATGGTAGCTTGTGCCTAGCCTCATAGCTCTTAGAAGCACTGCTACTAAGCCGAAACGATAGAATATTCTTTCACAAGGCGGCGATAATAGCCCAGACAACTATGCAGTGAAAAACATCCTACACCATATCGGTAGTACCATTACAATTCTTCAATTCTCGATTTATAAGAAGCGGTCCGCATCACACAAGATTGAATAGGAAGGAATTAAAGGCATAAGCCCCATGGATCAAATCGCACGATGAGGAATCAATAAGGGAAGTACTCCTAACAGTCCTGCAGCCTCCCGAGGATAAGTACAGACATCTCCGTACCAATCCATGAGACTTTACTAAACTTGCTCATGACTCGTGAGACCCTAGGAACCTAGTGCTCTGATACCATGTTGTCACGACCCAAAATCCACTAAGGGTCGTGATGACGCCGGACACCGCTGTCAGGCAAGCCAACCAAAAATACTTAATTAAGTTCTTGTTTTAAATATTTTCGAAACCACTTCTTTTATACGTTTAAACAATACATAATAAATTTCACTGAAGAAATAATGAAACATTTAACAACTTTTTTTAATATTTCTAAATAAACCCATAAACATCCCCAGAACCCGGTGTCACAAATGTATGAGCAATTTCTAAGAAAAACCGAATAAAGTACAACAGTTGTCCGAAATACAATTGGACAGAAAATAAATAGAATCCTAAGAGTGAATATACTAGCTGCGGGTCGCCTCGAGGAAATAAATCTCACCTAGTCTCCGTGTCAACCATGCCGCTACGCCCACTAGGCCACTAGAGGTTCATGAGCCTGTGCAAAAAAAATGCACAGAAGTGTAGTATGAGTACAAAAACAACGTGTACTCAGTAAGTATCACGTCTAATCTCGAAGAAGTAGAGACGAGAGGTCAACTTCGACACTTACTAAGGGTCCAATAATGTTATATCAATAATATGTTAAATCTTGAGTTTTTATAAACATGATTTTTAGTCCAATAGAATGAAGCAAATAAACAACTATTTCTTTTATAGGAAACTTTCCGAATTCCCTTTCATCATTTATACGATTATTCTCAAGCCGGGAAAAGGCTATACCAACTTTAATATGTTCAAGGCAAGCAATACAAGCATGCGCAAATCATGCCGAGGACGTACGGCCCGATCCAACAGAAAATAAACTGTGCACTGCCGAGGGTCAAACAACGCGAACCATAGATGCATCTATTTAATCTACCGAGGCATTCGGCCAGTTCCATAATTTAAACACACGCAAACAGTCAATCAAGAAGTCATCAGGAAACAATTATCCACGAAAAACCAATTCTCTTTGAACAATTTAAAAAAATTAAGTTTAATTCCTTTTTTTAGAAATTCATTCCCTAATTCGATGTGATTTAAGCAATCCAAGCTGTCAATACGATTACAAATATTCCAAGTATAACATGTTTTTGGGTCCTAGACTACCCGGACTTAAACATAATAGTAGCTACGCACGGACTCTCGTCACCTCGTGCATATGTAGCCCCCACAAATAGGAGCACATAACCAATTATTTCACCTATGGGGACAATTCCCTGTTACAAGGTTAGAAAGGAAACTCACCTCGCCTCGAAGATCCATAGCCGGCATTCCACGCCCTTCCGAAGACTCAAATCGATGCACAATGCTACAAAACTAGCCAATAATCATGCAAACCCATTAATATATGCTCAATTACTCACTATAATCCAATTTATAGCAATTCCTAACCACGATCGAAAAGTCGACAAAATTTCTCTCGGGCCCACGTGCCCGGATTCCGAATTTTTTTGAAGATAAAGTTTACCCATGAACTCACAAACTCAAATATATGATTTTCTATTAATTCCATACCCAAAACTGTGGTTAAAATTCAAGAATACTAATTTTCTAGGTCTTCCTCAAACCCCCAAATTTCTACCAATTTCCATGTCCAAATTCGTATTAAATCATGTGATTAACTTAAAACTAGCATAAACTACTTACCTCATGATGAATGACAGAACTTCCTCTTCAAAAGCTCCAAAAATGGCACAAGCCAAGAGAAAAAATGGGTGAAATGAACTCAAACCCCGATTTTAAACATTCTACCCTGCCCAGATCCGCCCTTCTTCGCGTTCGCGACCTGTTGCTCGCGTTCACGAAGGCCAGTTACCCAGCCCCTTTATGTTCGCATACCAGGCCTCGCAATTGCGTAGTGCCAATGAACTCAGGCCCAACTTTTCCTTCTACACGTTCGCGATCTCTCCCTCGCGTTCGCGTAGTAGCTCAACCCATCCCTTCGCGTTCGAAATTTTCTCTACGCGTTCGTGAAGGCCAAATCTAGCAGTCTCCCACTTTCCTCTTCGCGGCTGCGGGACTCCCTACGCGTTTGCAAAGAAGGAAACCAGATACCACCAATCAGCAGTAGCTTTTTACCCAAATTCGATCAGTTAACCACCCGAAATCCACCCGAGGCCCCCGAGACCCCAACCAATCATACCAACCAGGCCCAAAACACATTACGGACTTGCTCGAGGCCTCAAATCACATCAAACAACGCTAAAATCATGAATCAACCTCCAATCCATGCTTTATGAACTTTAGAATTTCAAACTTCTACTTTCAATATTTAAACATGTCAAATCACGAAATATTGACCTCAAATTTTGCACACAAGTCATATTCGACATTACGGACCTACTCCAACTTTCGGAATCGGAATCCGACCCCGATATCAAAAAATCCACTTTCGATCAAACTTCTCAAAAACCTTTCGTGAGCACGTGATTTTTGCCATATGTGAATTACTCCCAGAAAATTCAAAATAAAATAATTTTTCTTTGTTTGAAATTTTATGGATTTTTGTGGTATTTTCCGGCATTGTTTGCATTTGCATGTGAGTGTTTATTTGGTTTAAATTAATGGATAAATACAAAAATAAGTATCATTTGCATTTAGGATTTAATTTTATAATTAAGATTAATTAAGCAAGTGTTTGTTTTGCAAAAATAAAAGATTCACAAAAAATAGCGTAGTTTGCATTTTTAGTATTTAGTGTTAAATTCTGTAATTTTCTTTTAATTTGGTATTTAATTAATGATAATAATTATTATTCAGAGATACTTAATATTCTTTAGTTAATTTGGATTTTTTAAAATTTAATTTAGGATTTTTGATTTTAATTAATGAAAGAAAGGAAATTGAAAAAAAACAAATAAATATATAAAAGAGGAAGAAAATCAGTTGGGCCAATTTTAATTAAATTTACAAAGCCCAAATCAAAATACCAAATACCTGGTCATTACCCGTCTCACCCACAACCCGACCAATCCTCGAACCAGTCCAGCCCCCTCAGTTAACAAAACGACCTTGTTTCAATTAATGATTCGATCAGAACCGTTGGATTCTAATCATCCAACGACCCTAATTGATTCTATGATTCTGATATACCAAAACCTCGCACCCCGCACCCCGCACCCCTTACCCCTCAAACCAACCCCTCCCCACTCCTCTCTTTCATCTCTTTAGAGACCAGCTTCCCCTCCGCCTTTCACCGCCTTGCTCCGCCCACCGAAAATTGCCTCACGGCAGTTCTGGTGGTCTAAACAGCCCCAAAATTACACCGTAGCCTCCCCTCAACCTCCCCGTTCCGAAACCCCAAACCATTTCCCTCTAATCCCTGCCAAGTTTCTCGAATTTCCGTTTGAAGGTCCAAACCTTGGCGCCGCCACAGTTTCTCCGGTGGTGGCGCCATATCTAAACACGCTCAAAATAACACCAAAAGACCACAACAACTTCCTCATCCCTCGAATCCCGCTTGAACTCGTCGAATATTAGATCAACGGATTGAACCCTAAGTTTCCAAAACTTAAATTGGTGGCCTGTTTTGTAGATTTGAAGTCGGAATAGGTTTTGTTCATGTGTTTTCTTTTGAGAACACATGATTAAACCCCATTTCGGCAAAAATTGAAGGGTGCCGGAGGTCTGTTTAAGCCAACCACTTGCCTTCTATTTTAGGTATTTTCTATTCTTCTTTTGGTTTTATCTAGCTTTCATTTTTTGTTTTTTCATATTTCTTTTTCTATTTTTCTGCTTCATCTCGTTTTCTCGACCCCTTTGTTATTTTTGTTTTCTCGAATTGATTTCCCACACATATTAACTTTTTTTGGTTTGGTAATTAGTTTTGATTCTTTAGTCTAGTCAATTAATTATTGAGTCATTTAGTTTGTTGATCTGTTAAACCATTTCGGAGCTTGCAATTTTTAACTAAGTATATTGTTTAGAGTTGGGTTGTATCTAAGTTAATTGACAAAGAGCAGCCCGTCCAAATTGCATTGGGACAATGGGTCAGCTTCGACCCATAACTCATTTGGGGTTTAAGGTTAAATAATAGGGGTCTTAGGGGTTAGTTTGGGAAATTGAACCTCAATAATTAAAACAAGGTCTGCCAACACTGAGTATTAGTGCACTATTGGATTAACAAATAAAACATGGGGACTATTTTGGTTGGCTTAGCACTTTTAAGGTTGGAAATCATAATAGAACATCGGGTGGGGGATAAAAGGCTGAAAATACAAGTGTAAAAGAAATACACATCTTGGAAAGGGAAAAGGGAAAATAAAAAGAAAAGGTTTATGTACATGATATCCTAGAAAGGGAAGGGAGGAAGGGATATATAATCAGGAGATCCATACACACAAAAGAAGAGAGGAAAAAGACTCTAAATGATTTTTGGAGTGATACATAGAAATTGAGTGAATAGAGACAGGCATTGAGTGAAAGACAGAGATTAAGAGTTAGAAAAATTTAGAAAAAGAGAAGCGGCTGAAAATTCTTGAAAAACACTGTTCCATTGAGTTTTCGGCTTTGGTAATTTGAAATTCTCATTCGCTGAATCAACTTCTTGATTGTTTGGATTCCAAAATGGTTTGAGGTCGAGCCATTTGAGCTTGGTTGATCTTTAACTGGTATGTGATCTGCTAGCAAATGATTCTGGACTAATCAGATCTCACTTCCTAGGTTGAAAATTGGATTAAAACTGCTGTCGATTGCTGCTCTTTAGCTGCTGGTTCTTTACTCCTTTTTCTCTGTTTTCTTCTTCATCCAGGTACATATCCTTGACTTAAGCTTGTAAAGCATATCATGGGGTAATTTATAGAAGAGAAATGAAGATTATACTTTCCTGTTTTTAGAATATGATGTCCCCATAACTTATTTTTAGCTCGTAGTATCAATTATCTTTCTCAACATGCTTAATGTGGATTTGTGCTTGAAGACTTTGAGTTTAAATTTGAACTGTAATAAGGATACTGTAAAGTTAATGGTTTCCATGTGCTAGAGTGAATGGTTAATGGATTAATATATTGATAGATGTATCAGTTGGTTTTAGATCCGTGATGTGCTCTTAAATTGCAAGTTTATGTTGTTAAATTGTTGTAGTTAACTTTGAACATGTAAGTGAGGCGGGATTATGAAGAATCAACATGTTGGATATGGCAAACTTGGTGCTAGTCTGGAATCGACTTCGAGTCTGGCCCTCTAATTTTGAGCCTGGATATACTTGGGCTCTCAAGCCCAGATTGGGTTTGATTTTGTGCATCACATACTCAGATCTACTTGTGCATAAACCTAGGAGTGGGTTTATTGATTCCAGGGGTCTTTTAGTTTAGTAATGTCCATGATTGCTGACAAGTTTCCAAATGTTCAAAGGGTTGTAAGTGTAATTGTAGTTTAAAATCAGATTTGAAAAGCCTGCAAGTTTGATATATAGTTCTTTGTATATATGAGGTTAATCAATTATGGATATAAGCTTAGTGGGTAACATTTTACATTTTGCATTGATTGATGATTGCACAAGCCTTTTATTGGCAATAGCAATAGTGCTTAAAGCATTGATTGATTTGCATACACATTTTCCTTTACTGGGGCTCGATTCCAAGTCTTCACGTTTGTCGTAATGTTATGAGCATTAAATTTGGGTTTCCTTTTGGTGTTTGGCTTAAGCCGTTCTTTTTAAAGAATATCAGTTTGAATTGGTAAGTGCCAAAAGCCATTGGGCTCACTGGGCCCAGGCATAAGGCTGGTGGAGGATATTTGTTGGGCTCAATAACCCTTTAATTTGAAGCCTGCCAAGTAATTGATGGTTTTGGAAACTTTCTATAAATAAACAGAAGTTCTTTGACTTTCTTTAATTAATTAATTGGTTTTCTCTTTTAAAACTAGATTTGAGGCGAGCCATAGTAGACAAAAAGTAGTTGTGGCCCTCCAAAATTTTAGCTTGAATACCCTTTTAAATTAGAGTCGTGGTGTGTCGTGCCAAACACAAATGACAATTGTGTGGCTCTCGTTATAATTAGATTAACTCAACCTTAGAATCCGAGGTGTGCTATTTAGCAAATTTCATTGCCCTCGCAAAGTGCAAACACGTAGTGGCTTGAGGCACGCTATTTAATAATTTTACCTTCTTAAACCCGGGTGCACATTTCATATGACCCAAATCCGAATCCCAAAGCGTTGAATAAGAGGTGTTCTAGATTGCGGGTGCATTTCATGTGACAGGAGCCAAAGAAATATTTTAAACGACATTCAATATTCTTTAAAATTGAATAAAAGCGGTTAAAAAAATTAAAATTTGCACAAAGATTCAAAAAGTGTATTAAAATCAGATAATTAAGCCGAATATAACAGTTGAGCGACCATGGTAGAACCACGGAACTCGGGAATGCCTAATACCTTCTCCCGGGTTAACAGAATTCCTTACTCGGATTTCTAGTTCGCGGACTATAATACAGAGTCAATCTTTTTCCTCGATTCGGGATTTGAACCGGTGACTTGGGACACCATAAATCTCCCAAGTGGTGACTCTGAATCTCTTAATAAATAAATCCCATTTCGATTGTCACTTCAAGATGGAAATAACCCTCTTTATTATATCCCTTCCGGTGGGTGTAGTAAAAAAAGAGGTGTGACAGCTCTGGCGACTCTGCTGGGGACATTAACCCAGAACCATTGGTTCAGGGTTAGAAATTCGAGCTTGGAATAATTGTTATTTGGCTTTATTTATTATCTGATTTTTATTATGTGTTTGGGACTAATGTGCTAAATGTTTCTTTTTATCGCATTGATAATTTTTGAACTGTGCATATAAACTGTCTTCTCACACACCCCCTCTAAGTCTTCTTAAATTAAAATTGGGCATGTTCTTGACATAGTCCGCTTTCTTTAAGATAGCCGAGGTGCTTGTCACCCGGTGAAGGATTTTAGTCATACCTATTTTAGGCGGGGAGCACTACCAGCTAAGCCGGAAATCAATGCTACCGGTACACTGACCCTCCTCGGCTCGAGTTGTCCGCTCGAATAAGCCAGTCTAGATACTTTCTCCAATAAGATTTTAACCTAGAATAACAAAGCCTCATGCCGGATCTCTAGTAGGAACGTTTTGGTTGCATCACGTGCATTTGACCTTGGAGATTCAACACAGGGGTTGGATCTGTCTAGGACATGTGTACCCGAAATAAAAAGACCATCCTGATGCATCTTACTTGCTAATTGTGCATTTATTTGCTTCGGAGCTGCATGTTGACCGGTTGTTGAAGAATGAGAGAAAAAAATGAATAAAAATAAAAAAATAAAAAAAAATGAGGGAAATAATTACTCTTTTTGGGGAAAATCAAGATATAAAAGAAGAAAAAAAAAATATATATATATATAGAAGGAAAAGGTTTTGTTTTAAAAAAATATATATAGTTGGTTTTGTTTGGCAGAACTACGTAAGTTTAATTCTCACCGGATGTGGGATACGTAGGCAATCCATATCGAGTTCAACTATTTTGAAAAAAATTAGGGGTAAACAAATACCACTGTTTTGCCATAAGTAAGGTGATGTCATTCTTGTCCAAAATAGCCGAATGTCCCCAAGAGAATGCCGGAAGGCCGTTTTTGCGAGAACAACCGCCTTTGGTCATTTCTCAAAAATATTTTGGCCGGTTAGCAAACACAGCCTTTAAATCTTCTTCGAAAGTGCTAAAAGGCCGTATTGACAAAACCAGATATTTTTATGAAAAGTTTTTGAGAAACAGTGATGATTTTTTAAAATATATCTGTATTTGTCTGTTAGTCTATTTTTAGATTGTATTGCCATTTTGATGTTAGAATCTTTTAGAGTCTGTTAATCTTGTAATAAAAGGTGTCATTGTAATAAACATATTTTTTATGGAAAATTTGAAAGAAAAAAAATCCAATTTTTTTAGTCATTCTGCACTTATCTTCTAGAATTACGCTCGGTCTGATTCATGCAGGGTCATGATACGTAGGCAATCTCCATAAGATTCGACCACAACTAAAAATAAAGAAAAAAGAAAATTAAAAAAAAGGGCGTGAGTGACAATAAAAGGAGAGATGATGATTAGGAAAAGCCGGGATGACACAAGCAGCCAAACAAATGCATAATAGAAATGATTAATTGCTTAGGTGCATTGCATCCTTAATGTGATATTTTGCTATTAAATGCCCTAATGCTCATGGGATGAACCCATTTTGTTCCCTTTTGACATATTCGTACCAGAAGGGTGGTTGGTTTGTGATTACCAAAGTAGTAACTCCTCTCCACAACATAAAGCCAAAAGGCAATGGCAGGTAACAACGAAATTTGGTTGATTGATACCGGTGCCCAAAAGCAGTTGGCTGAATAGAACACTGGTTTGGCTAATGAGGTGAAAATGTTAAGACAACAGATGGCAGATGTATATCAGGCTTGGATGACTGGGAAGGCACCACCACCGCCACCACCTGGTTTCTCAGATGTTACCCTTACCCAAACTCCGGACACAAGGCCAAATGATCCTCCATACTCTCCAGATCCACCCGCTTATCTTAAAGCTCATGATGCCCAATTTTATCCCTCAAACATTGCCCACAAGGTTCCTAATTAATACAAGCATAGCCCGTGGGATGAGTCTCATGTTGAAAATGAAAAGTTCACAGGAAGAGAGGGAAAATATGGGATACCTAGGAGGATGGAAGGTATAGAATAGTCCTTAAAGAACAAGCAAGGAATGGGGGACCAGGGTAACATGGCTTGCAAAGAACAATTTGTGTCTCCTGATGTTCGCCTACCCGCAGGGATCAAAGTGCCAAAATTTAACTCTTATGATGGGTGTGGAGATCCAGTAGCCCACCTAAGGGTCTATTGCAGTGAAATGAGAGGCGTTGGAGAGAAACATGACCTATTGATGGTATATTTCAGTGAGAGCTTGACTGGGGCAGCTTTGGACTGGTATAATCGTCAAGATGTCGGTAAGTGGCCTACATTGGGTGACATGGCTCAAGATTTTGTGTGACATTTTCAGTACAATAAAGACATTGTCCCAAATTGCTCCTCCCTATCTCAGATGGAAAAGAAACCCAAGGAAAATTTTAGGGACTTTTGGCTCAGATGGAACGAACAAGTTGCTCGGGACAGTCCTCCCATTGATAGAAACGATGTTGCTGAGCCTCGCCGACGATAGGGTCCAGTGGTCATTTTTGCCAAACACCTTCAGCCTCAATACCGACCCCGTGAACATCCCCAAACTCCATATAAGCCACCCCAGTATTATCTTCCGAATAACATTCGACCATCTGTCCAACCACCAGGTCACTCCCTAGGGAGAGCACCAGCATCCCAAAATCCATGTGTGCCTTCATAGCATTTTCAAGCATCCGACAAGCCTAGAAAACTGAGGCCTGGAGGGAAACAAAGGCAAAAAGATAATTTCACGCCCATCCAAAAATCCTACACAAGTTTGTTTGAAAAGTTAAAGCATTCTGGCCTGATTAAGCCACTCCTCGGCTATACTCCAGACCCATATGCAAATGGCTTTGATCTTTCTGTTCGATGCATATACCACTCTAATGTCCAGGGGCATAGCATTGAAGATTGTCGCTCTTTGAAAAGGGAAATAGAAAGAATGATTCAAGAAGGGGTAGTTGTGGTCAATGACAGTAAGATGGAGCATGTGAATCCTCTTGGGAACTTGTTGATTAAAGTTGATGATGTTCTTGGCAATATTGATACAGAATTCAATGGCTAAGATGCCGTGCTTGGTAATTGGGAAGACAATCCATTTCTTGGTCAACCGGAGTGGAGTTTTCGTGGTTTATTTTGTTGTCATTTCTGTTGTCCGAGTTATTTTCAGGGTCGTAATCTGGATATTATCTTGTGACTCGAACCCTTCTATCCTTTTATTTTACCTGGTTTGTTTAGTCGTAGTAACTCATTTAGTGTTGTCTAGGTTTGTTCCGGGGTTGTAACTCTAATTTAGTTTGTCAGTCTTGTTGTTCGAATCATTTCATCGTCTAATGCAATTTCCTATTTTCTGTTATTTCTAGTCATTTTCTTTTATTTAGTTCTCTCCTATTTATAGTTCTTTTCATACTGGTTCTAGTGACCTGACATGCACGCATAATTCTAGGCCTAATCTTAAAGGTTAGTTCAATATTGAAGCAGTCGGTAAGATGATAGGGGCACTTGAGGGAAATAAGAACAGATTTGGATATTTTGAGATCATTTGAAGCCCGAACCATGTGAAACTGGGGCAGATAGAACATAAAGAAACCTTATGCTTCATGCCACATCAGTTTGAAATTAAAGGCAAGTTTGCCCAAATTGGTAGGGGTCGTTCATGATAATGAGAGTGAGAGTGCTGCCCAATGGTGCTTTGTATTTAACAGATGAATAAAGCAAATGTGTGGATATGGTTATCAAGTCTAGCACAATCAGAAGACGTTACAAACGTTTGTTTAATTGTGTTGTTGGCATGTTTTAAAGGTTGGAAGGACGAAGGCATTTTGTTGTGCTATCTAAACACTTTATCCTTTGTTACCCCCTTTGAGCATTATTTATTTTCTTTCATACCCCTCTTTCAAAATTAGCAGCAAAGATTAGAAACACAAGCGTGAAAAATAAGTAAAGAAAAAAAAGAAAAACAACAAAACAACAAAAGGAAAAAAAAGAATGGAAAAAAAGAGAGAAAGAAGAGAATCACAACAAAGCAATTCCAATGTTGTGAACTACGTTTGACCTGATTCCTTTTAAGGATACGCAGGCAGCCTCACGGTTCGGTCTCATCGAAATAAAAATCTAAAAGTCCCCAAGCAAAGAAACCGGGGCAGAAGTTATGGTTTTTGTGAGAAATCTGATTCAGAAAGTTATAATTTTGAACCCATTTGAATTATTTTGAGCCTTTAATACCCTTTCTTTCTAACCCCATACAAAAACCCACATTACGGTCCAAAGAAAGACCTTCTAATCAGTCTTCAAAATATGCCAAGTCGAGCAAGTAGAGTTGATTCATGACAGGGGGCAACATTTCAGTCCAAGCAAGAAAAATAATGAAAATGAGAGTCTTATTGGTAAAAATCCTCATGGGCACCGTAAGGCAACGAGAGCTGAGAGAAATAAAAAAAATGAGAGAGTCTTATTGGTGAAAACCCTCACGGGCACCTTGAGGCAACTGTAAGTTGAGAGAAAGACCAAAATGAGAGAGACTTGATAGTGAAAACCCTTCAGGCACTACAAGCCGAATAAGGATTGTGAATCAGATTGGATATGCGGAGCAATGAAGCCCAGTTTCATGGAAAAAAGGTACGACAAGAGTTGAACATCGGAATTGCTTAACAGAATAGGCCGCAAATGCATGGCACGGTCATTAGAGTTGGTATCCACATCCGATAGGTTTCTACTTTACAGTTTTCTTGTTAGGAATCATCTCTTTCTATTGTCCTCTACCCTGTTCATTTTTTCTTGTTCACTTATTCTTCCTAAGTCTGTTTGGTCAGAACAAGTGAGAAATGACTTCAAAATTTGCCATCAACTTTCCAATTGCACAAGACGAGATCCGGCTAGTACATCACAGTGGCATAAGTCAGGAAAGAACAACAAGTGCACTAAGCTGGTAATAATCAATATGCTTTGGGATCCCTGCAAAATACAAAGGTTTGGTACATATCAATTCATGGAGAATGCAACAGATGGAGGGTGTTGGGTGAACGGATCAAAGGTATATTCTTTGATAAGATTGACAAAAAGGGTAGACCAGTGACAAACAAGATATTCCAAATAGAAATCAAAGGTTATAGACCTCAAAGCCAAGGCCAGTGGTTTAAATCAGGAAATAGCAACATGCACACTGAAATTGGTAACAATCAATATGCTTTGGGAATCAAGTGAAACACAAAGGTTTGGTAGATATCGGTTCAGGAACAATGCAACAGA
This sequence comes from Nicotiana glauca, assembly GCA_026770625.1. Classification (NCBI taxonomy): domain Eukaryota; kingdom Viridiplantae; phylum Streptophyta; class Magnoliopsida; order Solanales; family Solanaceae; genus Nicotiana; species Nicotiana glauca. The sequence continues at coordinate 27,065 of MU717974.1, forward strand.
TAGAAGGTATTGGGTTCGAACGAAGAGAGGTATTTTCTAGGTTAAGGTTTACAAAAGAAGTGGTTAGTCAAGGAACAAGCAGGATCTTCAAATGGAAATCAGTCATCATGTCAAGTGAAGGAGCAACAGACCTCCAGGCAAAGTGCAGTAGTTTAAGTCAAGAAAGATTAGCATACACACGGAGTGGGGGCAATGGACGTGATTTGTAATTCATGTGAGACATAAAAGTCGGGTAGATGTCGGTTCATGAGCAATGCAACAAATAGAAGATATTGGTTCTGAACGGAGAAAAGATATTTTAGTGATACGAATGACAGAGAAAGTGGTTAATCAATAAACATGCAAGGTTTTCGAGTGGAGATCAGTTATCATGGGAGATATATGGGATCAGATAAGAAGATAAGAAGTGAAAAACAACAGTTAGGAATCCTGCGGCTAACGATCAGTCAGAAGGTCGGAAATTTTCATCCAAGTTCAAGGCAGTCAGACGAAGCAGAGCAAGGAAAGAAGAAAATCATCCCCAGCAAGAGTATCACAACTAATCACCACATTTTAAACTGACCAAATTTTTCTTTAATTTGAAACAGGGGCAGGAAATGTCGGAGAAACTCACCGTAAGGGAAGACAACACGGGGTTTACGATAAAAATAATAGTTGAAGATAGTTGAAGTCAGGCGTCCACCTAGAGAACAAGGAACAATAGTTGAAGATAGTTGAAGTGACGCGTCCACCTGGAGAACAAGGAACGATAGTTAAAGTTTCTTGAATTCAGGCGTCTACCGAGAGAACATGGAACAATAGTTGAAGATAGCTGAAGTCACGCGTCCACCTGGAGAACAAGGAACAATAGTTGAAGATAGTTGAAGTCAGGCGTCCACCTGGCGAACAAGGAATAATAGTTGAAGATAATTGAAGTCAGGCGTCCACCTAGAGAACAAGGAACAATAGTTGAGGATAGTTGAAGTTAGGCGTCCACCTGGAGAACAAGGAACAATAGTTGAAGATAGTTGAAGTCAGGCGTCCAAGTGGAGAACAAGGAACAATAGTTGAAGATAGTTGAAGTCAGGCGTCCACCTGACGAACAAGGAATAATAGTTGAGATAATTGAAGTCAGGCGTCCACCTAATAGAGAACAAGGAACAATAGTTGAGGATAGTTGAAGTTAGGCGTCCACCTGGAGAACAAGGAACCATAGTTGAAGATAGTTGAAGCCAGGCGTCCACCTCGAGAACAAGGAACAATAGTTAAAGTTTTTGGAAGTCAGGCGTCCACCTGGAGAACAAGGAACAATAGTTAAAGTTTTTGGAAGTCAGGCGTCCACTTGGAGAACAAGGAACAATAGTTGAAGATAGTTGAAGTCAGGCATCCACCTGGAGAACAAGGAGCAATAGTTGAAGATAGTTGAAGTCAGTCATCCACCTGGAGAACAAGGAACAATAGTTGAAGATAGTTGAAGTCAGGCGTCCACCTGGATAAAAAGGAACAATAGTTGAAGATAGTTGATGTCAGGCGTCCACCTGGAGAACAAAATGATAGTTGAAGATAGTTGAAGTCAGGCGTCCACCTGGAGAACAAGGAACAATAGTTGAAGATAGTTGAAGTCAGGCGTCCACCTGGAGAACAAGGAACAATAGTTGAAGATAGTTGAAGTCAGACGTCCACCTGGAGAACAAGGAACAATAGTTGAAAATAGTTGAAGTCAGGCGTCCACCTGGAGAACAAGGAACAATAGTTGAAAATAGTTGAAGTCAGGCGTCCACCTGGAGAACAAGGAACAATAGTTGAAGTCATTCGTCCACCTGGAGAACATGGAACAATAGTTGAAGATAGTTGAAGTCAGGCATCCACCTGGAGAATAAGGAATAATAGTTGAAGATAGTTGAAGTCAGGCGTCCACCTGGAGAACAAGGAACAATAGTTGAAGATAGTTGAAGTCAGGCGTCCACCTGGAGAACAAGGAACAATAGTTGAAGTCACACATCCACTTGGAGATCAAGGAACAATAGTTGAAGATAGTTGAAGTCAAGCGTCCACCTGGAGAACAAGGAACAATAGTTGAAGATAGGTGAAGTCAGACGTCCACCTGGAGAACAAGGAACAATAGCTGAAGAGACTTGAAGTCAGGTGTCCACCTGGAGAACAAGGAATAGTAGTTGAAGATAGTTGAAGTGAGGCGTCCACCTGGAGAACAAGGAACAATAGTTAAAGATTTTGGAAGTCAGGCATCCACTTGGAAAACAAGGAAGAACAATTCAAGTCATAAAGTGAAGCGTCCACCTGGAGACCAAGGGAAGGCAACAATGGTCAAAAGAAGACAATTCAAGTTTCAAGGGGAAAATAATTCGAGTTTCATAGGAAGAGAAGACTACAGTTCAAGTTAGCAACAAAGGAACTTCGGAGGAAATACAAGTTAACAAGGCGACAACAGTCGCAAAGTCAAGTTTGAGAATAAATCTTTGTAATGCATAGATTATAGCTTAGTATAGCTTCTTCATTTTTAGCATGGTATAATAAGGAGGTCAGTAAGTAGTATCAGCAGCAACAACAGTAAATCCCAGCTTCATGGTAGTCCTAGCTACCAAAACTTCCCGAACTACATTGACCTGATTCCTTTTTAGCCAAGGATATGTCGGAAACCTTTGAAGCAGAGGTTCGGTCAAATCTTTCGAAAAAAGCTTCACACGGAGTATCCAAACGGGCAAAAATCGTCGCTCGTATCCGCTCACTTTATCTTTGCACGAAAACTCTTTGTGTTTCTGGACAAAGAGGGGCAGCTATGAGCATGAGATTTTTGCCATATGTGAATTACTCCCAGAAAATTCAAAATAAAATAATTTTTCTTTGTTTGCAATTTTATAGATTTTCGTGGTATTTTTCGGCAGTTTGCATTTGCACTTTCGTGTTTATTTGGTTTAAATTAATGGAGAAATACAAAAGTAAGTGTCATTTGCATTTAGGATTTAATTTTACAATGAAGATTAATTAAGCAAGTGTTTGTTTTGCAAAAATAAAAAGATTCACAAAAAATAACGTAGTTTGCATTTTTAGTGTTTAGTGTTAAATTATGTGTTTTTCTTTTAATTTGGTATTTAATTATTAATAATAATTATTATTTAGAGATACTTAATATTTTTTTAGTTAATTTGGATTTTTGTAATTTAATTTAGGATTTTTGATTTTAATTGATGAAAGAAAGGAAATTGAAAAAATATATATATATAAAAGTGGAAGGAAATTAGTTGGACCAATTTTAATTAAATTTACAAAGCCAAATCAAAATACGAAATACCCGATCATTACCCGTCTCACCCACAACCCGGCCCATCCTCGAACCGGTCCAGCCCCCTCAGTTAACAAAATGGCCCCGTTTAAATTAATGAATCGATCAGAACTGTTGGATTCTAATCATCCAACGACCCTAATTGATTGTATGAATTTGATATACCAAAACACCGCACCCCTAACCCCTCAAACCAAACCCCCCTCACTCCTCTCTTTTGTCTCTTCACAGACCAGCTTCCCCTCCGCCTTGCTCCGCCCACTGGAAATTACCTCACGGCGTTTCTGGTGGTCCAGACAGCCCCAAAAATACACTGTATCCTCCCCTGAACCTCCCCGTTCTGAAACCCCAAACCATTTCCCTCTAATCCCAGCCTAGTTTCTCGAATTTCCTTTTGAATGTCCAAACCCTAGCGCCGCCACAATTTCTTCGGTGGTGGAGCCATCTCCAAACACGGTCAAAATAACACGAAATGACCACCACAACTTCCTCATCCCTAAGCCACAATTATTTTCCCTTGAATCCCGCCTGAACTCGTAAAATATTAGATCAACAGATTGAACCCTAAGTTACCAAAACTTAAATTCGTGGCCTGTTTTTAAGATTTGAAGTCGGAATAGGTTTTATTCATGTGTTTTCGTTTGAGAACAAATGATTAAAACCCATTTCGGCCAAAATCGAAGGGTGTCGGAGATCTGTTCAAGCCAACCACTTGCCTTCTATTTTAGGTATTTTCTATTCTTCTTTTGGTTTTATCTAGCTTTCATTTTTCATTTTTCTTTTTCTATTTTTCTACTTCATCTCCTTTTCTCGACCCCTTTGTTATTTTTGTTTTCTCGAATTGATTTCCCATACATATTAACTTGTTTTGGTTTGATAATTAGTTTTGATTCGTCAGTATAGTCAATTAATTATTGAGTGATTTAGTTTGTTGATCTGTTAAACCATTTTGGAGTTTGTAATTTTTAGCTAAGTATATTGTTTGGAGTTGGGTTGTATCTGCGTCAATTGACAATGAGCAGCCCTTCCAAATTGCATTGGGACATTGGGTCAGCTTCGACTCATAACTCATTTGGGGTTTAAGGTTAAATAGTAGGGGTCTTAGGAGGTTAGTTTGGAAAATTGAACCTCAATAACTAAAACAAGGTCTGCCAACACTGAGTATGAGTGCACTATTGGATTAACAAATAAAAAAGGGGGACTGTTTGGTTGGCTTAGCACTTTTAAGGCTGGAAATCAGAATAGAACATGGGGGGGGACAAAAAGCTGAAAATACAATTGTAAAAGAAATACACAGCTTGGAAAGGGAAAAAGGGAAAATAAAAAGAAAAGGTTTAAGTACATGATATACCTGGAAAGGGAAGGGAGGAAGGATATATAATCATGAGGATATACAGACAAAAGAAGAGAGGAAAAAGACTCTGAAAGATTTTTAGAGTGATACACAGAAATTGAGTGAATAGACATAGGCATTGAGTGAAAGACAGAGATTAAGAGTTAGAAAAATTCAGAAAAAAAGAAGCGGCTGAAAATTCTTGAAAAACACTGTTCCATTGAGTTTTCAGCTTTGATAATTTGAAATTCTCATTCCCTGAATCAACTTATTTATTGTTTGGATTCCAAAATGGTTTGAGGTTGAGCCATTTGAGCTTGGTTGATCTTTAACTGGTGTGTGATCTACTTGCAACTTATTCCGGACTAATCGGATCTCATTTCCTGGGTTTAAAATTGGATTAAAACTGTTGTCGATTGCTACTCTTTAGCTGCTGGTTCTTTACTCATTTTTCTCTGTTTTCTTCTACATTCAGGTACATATCCTTTACTTAAGCATGCAAAACAGATCATGGGGTGATTTATTGAAGAGAAATGAAGATTATACTTTACTGTTTTCAGAATGTGCTGTCCCCATAACTTATTTTTAGCTCGTAGTATCAATTATCTTTCTCAACATGCTTAATGTGGATTTGTGCTTGAAGACTTTGAGTTTAAATTTGAACTGTAATAAGGATACTGTAAAGTTAATGGTTTCCATGTGCTAGAGTGAATGATTAATGGATTAATATATTCATAGATGTATCAGTTGGTTTTAGATCCATGATGAGCTGTTAAATTGCAAGTTTATGTCGTTAAATTGCTGTAGTTAACTTTGAACATGTAAGTGAGGCGGAATTATGAAGAATCAACATGTTGGATATGGAAGATTTGGTGTTAGTCTGGACTCGACTTTGAGTCTGACCCTTTGATTTTGAGCCTGGATATACTTGGGCTCTCAAGCCCAGATTGGGTTTGGTTTTGTGCATCACATACTCAAATCTACTTATGCATAAACCTGGGAGTGGGTTTATTGATTCCAGGGGTCTTTTAGCTTAGTGATGTCCATAGTTGCTCATAAGTTTCCAAATATTCAAAGGGTTGTAAGTGTAATTGTAGTTTAAAATCAGATTTGAAAGCCTGCAAGTTTGATATAGAGTTCTTTGTATGTATGAGGTTAATAAATTATGGATATAAGCTTAGTGGGTGGCATGTTACATTTTGCATTGATTGATGATTGCACAAGTCTTTTATTGGCGATAGCAATAGTGCTTAAAACATTGATTGATTTGCATACACGTTTGCCTTTACTGGGGCTCGATTCCAAGTCTTTATGTTTGCCGTAATGTTATGAGCGTTAAATTGAGTTTTCCTTTTGGTGTTTGGATTAAGCCGTTCTTTTTAAAGAATATCAGTTCGAATTGGTAAGTGCCAAAAGCCATTGGTCTCACTGGGCCCAGGCGTGAGGCTGGTGTAGGATATTTGTTGGGCTCAATAACCCTTTAATTTGAAGCCTGCCAAGTAATTGATGGTTTTGGAAACTTTCTATAAATAAACAGAAGTTCTTTGACTTTCTTTAATTAATTAATTGGTTTTCTCTTTTAAAACTAGATTTGAGGTGAGCCATAGCAGACAAAAAGTAGTCGTGGCCCTTTAAAATTTTAGCTTGAATACCATTTTAAATTAGAGTCGAGGTGTGCCGTGCCAAACAAAAAAGACAATTGTGTGGCCCTCATTTTAATTAGATTAACTCAACCTTAGAATTCGAGGTGTACCATTTAGCAAATTCCATGGCCCTCGCAAAGTACAAACACGTAGTGGCTTTAGGCGCGCTATTTAATAATTTTACCTTCTTAAACCTAGGTGCACATTTCATGTGACCTAAATCCGAATCCCAAAACATTGAATAAGAGGTGTTCCGGATTGCGGATGCATTTCATGTGACGCGAGCCAAAGACATGTTTTAAACGACGTTCAATATTCTTTAAAATTGAATAAAAGCGGTTAAAAAATTAAAATTTGCACAAAGATTAAAAAATGTATTAAAATCAGATAATTAAGCCGAATATAACAGTTGAGCGACCGTGCTAGAACCACAGAATTCGGGAATGCCTAACACCTTCCCCCGGGTTAATAGAATTCCTTACCCGGATTTCTAGTTCGCGGACTGTAATACAGAGTCAATCTTTTTTCTCGATTCGGGATTTGAACCGGTGACTTGGGACAACATAAATCTCCCAAGTGGCGACTCTGAATCTCTTAATAAATAAATTCCGTTTCAATTATCACTTCATGTTGGAAATAACTCCCTTTTTTATATCCCTTCTGGGGGGTGTAGTGAAAAAGAAGGTGTGACACCTTCAATTTTCTATCTTTAGCCAAATGACTCCAAAATGACCCACAGACCTCTGAATTTACTTCCGATCGCGCTCCTAATACCAGAATCACCATATGGAGCTATTCCCAGACTCAGAACCCCAAACGGACATCGATAACACTAAAATGCACTTCAACCCAAACTTATGAAATTCTTTAAAAAATACCAACTTCCACAATAGGCGCCAAAACGCTCGTGGGTCATCCAAAACCCGATCCGGGCATACACCCAAGTCCGAAATCATTATACGAACCTTCTGAACCTTCAAATTTCGATTCTGAGGTTGTTTACTCTGAAATCCAATCTTAGTTAATTCTTTCAACTTAAAGCTTCCGAAATGAGAATTCTCTTTCCAAATCAACTCCGGACTTCCCGAAATTCAATTCCGACCACGCGTACAAGTTATAATACCTTAAGTGAAGCTACTCATGGCCTCAGACTATTGAAAGATGTGCTAGAGCTCAAAATGACCGATCGAGTCGTTACACCTTACAAGTCAAATTTTGTGCCCTTACATAGGAATATACAATAGTAACGGTTTTCCTATATAATTTGGGTTAATTATAGGTATTAATGATATTGATTACCGATATTTTTGGAAATCTATAACTGATGTATTTATTGCTATAAATACCTAGCATCCGTTCTGATTCTCCTTTCTTATTTTCCTCTGGTTCATATATCTTCCTTCTTTTTACTATGTATTCATGTTGTCCTCATTTGTTTATTGCCAACTGTTTAGGCCGGTATTGTCCCGTGGGTATTTCTTCCCATTTCTTCTTTTTCTTAATTAAGAAAGCCACTTGTCGCTGAACCATTGTCCCACGTTCCATGCCATCCGATTTTCCAATATTCGACGTGTAATGCTTTTTAACCGCCAATACAAATAGTCCCCCCACTTTCTTGAATATTCTCCATTGGACATTCGAGGAAGCTTAAAGTTTTTTTAATATATGGCAAAAATTTCCCTGCCGCTGTTTTTCAAATGTTATCATACTCCTTTCTGAAATGATACGACGCATATCTCTTCCGTTTAATGACCATGCCACATGGCTTTTGCTAATTGCTTCTTTAGTGCTTCAGCGTTTTTTAGGGATTTTCTGTAGTCGCGTCAGTCACAAAGTGATGGTTCCATTATGATGCTTCATAATGACCTCAATAGTCGTGTATTCTTATAAATACCCCTCCATTCTTTGATTTTCTGAAGTATTTCCACTCTTTTGGTTTTACTCCTTTCTGCAATTTTCCTATTATTCTTCTTTGGATAATTATGTCTTCTCTTGATCCTCGCAAAGTTATTATTGTCGATGAATTTTCTTCCTCCAATACACCTATTAGAAGTAGAAGAGGTGATAAGTTGCATAGCCTCGATTTTATTTCTAACTGGGGTTCCCCTTCTCAAAGCAGTACTACCAATCCGTCTTCTTCTAGACCTGGGGATTTTGTAACCCCAAGATCTTCTTCTAGAGATAAAGATTCAACTGAAACTTTACGTGAGCCCGCTGTTGATGAAACTTTTCCTCAAGAACTATCCTTTGTGACTGAGAGTGAGTCCATGAAGAGTCAAGTTTCTTCCATGGCTATTTCTCTCATATTGATCGTTACATAACTATGATTACAACTAGTCTATTTTCTCTCGTCCGAAGGGAATGCTAGTGGAAACCTGACTTCCCAATTTTAGTTCCTGGTTCCAACCAAAGAATAACTTCATATCAACCTGGTTATTCCTTCGTTTATACATATCCTTTTATTCTGAGCTTTAAACCTCCTATTGATCCAGTGATCATCAAATTCTATCAGTATTTCAATGTGTGCATAGGACAGATCGATTCTATTGTTTGGGGAGCTATTGCATGTCTCCGTTATTTGTCAAACTTGGCTTCTATACCTTTTACTTTTCGTCATCTCATTCATCTTTTCTCTCCGAAGCTATTTCGTGAAGGATTTTTTTCCCTTGTGGACAAAAGTAAGAGAGTATTAGTTTGCCCTGAAGATGACAGAGATCGAGGCTGGTATGCCCGTTTTATTGCTGCTCTCACTAGTGCTTTGGTGGGTGAAGAGAACATGCCTTTTCCAGAAAAGTGGAATTTTGCACGTAAGTATTTGCGTCTTTTTCTTTCTTTCTCAAAAATGAGTCTCATGTATTCTTGTGCCTACATTTTCAGCAACTATGGAAGTTTTTTAGGAGATGACTAACTTTCGTGCTTGGAAGTTGCTATCTGTTGCCACTATGGAGAGAAGATCTTGGAAGTATCTCTCTCAGAAATTTGGGTGGAAAGTTAAAACACACAGTACTTTTTCCCTCTCAGTCTTCTTCTTTTTCTCTTTTCCTAACTTAAGAGTTTGTTACCATGACTTTTTTCCTTTGTTAGGATATTCCATTCGTGGTATCAGTCCCGCTTCTGTTTTATCTGCAAGACTTACGGTGAGTCTTTCTTAAGAAAGAATTTTGAGCTCTTCTTCAAAGAGGAAGGTTGATGGAACCCGTGGCTCGGAGGGAGAAGAAGAGCCAGATGAGGGTTCTCTAGTTTGTAGACCCCGAGTCATGAGACGTGTTATATCCGATGATGAAAGTACTCCTCCTTCAAGCTCGGTTCCTCCTAGGCCTTTAGATGAACTAGAAAATGCTCCGCCACTAATTTATGAACGACCCCCTACCTCTGTTGAACAACTGTTTGTTGATAGCTTTGAAAATGAAGAAGTTTTTGGGACCATTTTTGAAGAGTTTCCCCTTACCTATTTTCCTTCGCCAGTCCCCAGTTATTCTCAAGTCCCTTTACTTGAAGTTACTGCTGAAGCTCCAGCGACGGCTTTAACTTCATCTGCTACCACTTCTCACATGGAAGTTCATCCCTCGAGTAGCAATAAGGCGATGAATAAAGTTATTGTTCAGGTCCTGAAGGTGGCAACTTATTGAAGAAGTCAAGCCAAGCTAGCGTATGGTTAAAGCCTTTACTAGGACCTATGGATAAGGTTAGAGAGTCAAAGTTCATTGACTTGGATGGATGATATTGTTCATTCATCTCTGAAGGTTCGAGTTTTGATTTTACTTCTTTTTTCTTCCCTTTTCATTCTATTAATAACCTTTTTTCTTCCTTTATCAATAAACTTGATAGGCACGAAACTCATCAAAAGAATCGTCTATGCTGACCAACAAATTGCTGATTGTTGTGCCAATGTTGACAATTGGAAAGAGCAGTTTGAAGGTCTTCAATTGGAGAAACATGTGTTGGCAGAGGAGAAGGATGCCTTAGAGCAACAAATGCATGTGATCACTGCTGAATTAGCAATTGAAAAAGCTTCTTCAATCCAATTTGGTAAAGATAAGGATATCATTGAGTATTCTTTTGCTGAGCAACTTTCAAAAGCAACCAAGGAGATAAGGAGTTTAAGGGACATCCTTAATCAGAATGAGGCTTATTTAAGAGAGTTGATTAAAACATTAACTCAAACTCAAGAAGACCTCCGCGCCTCTACTGATAAGGTTAAGTTCTTGGAAAGTTCCCTTACTCCTTTGAAGGCAGCTTTTGACGCTTCTAAAACAGAGAATGAGGAGTTGATAACTGAAATCGATCAGTGGGAAAGAGATCATGAGGATCTTAAGGATAAGATGTCACTTGAAGTGAGTAGAACTTTCCTGAATACTCACCTCGATACCTTAATATAAGCCAGCCATGAGGGTTTTGATCTCAACGCTGAGATTGTTAAAGCTAAACATGCAATTGAAAAAACTCAGCAAAGTCAAGTCTTTCCTTCGCCTGAAGATGGAGTTCCCGAGGGTGATGAACCTGCTCTTGGTGAAGCTGCTATTCAAGCCTCTTCTTCTTAACCTGATCTCCCTACCTCTGCCAATGATACTCCCGTTGTTGATGTTCTAATGGATTATGCCTCCAAGTTTTTCTTATTTTCTGATGGTTTTGTTTTGAACTTGTTGATGGAAAGTCTTTTTTTCTTTTGGAATAGTGGTGTGATGACCCAAAAAGTCATCACTTATTTTAAAAACAAATTCTGCATTCTGAGGCCTTAAAACCTCTTTCTATATCACCTCTATTTGTATGTGCAATCTGGGCGCATAGTCGGAAAGCCATTATATGAAAATCTGTGAAAAATAATGAGTTTTGCCTTTAAAATGAATTTAAGTTGACTTTGGTCAAAATTTTGAGTAAATGGACCCGTATCCATATTCCAATAATCTCGCAAGGTCTGTAAGAAAATATGGGACTTGGGCGTATGCCCGGAATTGAATTCTGAGGTCTCTAACCCGAGAAATAAATTTTTTAAGAAAATTGTTTTTTGAAAATATGAAATATGAAATTTGATGGTATCGGGCCCGCATCTTGGTTTCGGAGCCCAGTACAAGTCTTATATGTAATTTAAGTCGAGTTCGTGAAATTTGGTACGAAACGGACTTGAAATGACATGAATCGGACCTAATTTGAGACAAATTGAAAATTTGATGTTCTTAAGTGATTTCAAGATTTTGATGCTAAATTCATAGTTGTTGATGTTATTTTGGTGATTTGAATGCACGGGCAAATCCGTATGATATTTTTAAGTTAGTGTGCATGTTTGGTTTGGAGCCCCAAGGGCTCGGGTGAGTTTTGGATAGGCCACGGGGTGAAATTTGGACAGAAAATTATAGGTTTTCAGCTGGTATGATCAGGCATGCAGTATTCGCAAATGTGAAGCTTGGCTCGCAAATGCGAACAATGCGTCGCAAATGCGAACATGGCCTGGGCTGGCCTCGATCGCAAATGCGATCACTGTATCGCTAATGCAAAGGGGCAAGGGTCGCAAATGCAACTATTTCCTCACAAATGCGACGCAAATGCGAACATGGCCTGGGCTGGCCTTGATCGCAAATGCAAAGGCTACAGGATTTTTGGTCAGGTCGCAATTGCGACATATTTTTCGCAATTGCGAAAGCTGCAGTCTGAGTGGTTCGCAATTGCAATCCCTTATCGCAATTGCGACATTAGAGACCTGTGAAATTCATACTTAGACGAATTTTTAACCCTTTTTTCATATCTTCCCAAAACATAAACACTCTAGGGCAATTTTTCAAAGGCAACTTCTTCTCCAAATCAATTGTACGTCGTTTTAAATTAGTTTTCTTTAATCCCTAACATCTTTTAGCATGATTTCAACTCAAAATAAATGATTTTTATGGGGGAAATTGGGTGTTTTGGGTAGAACCTAGGTTTTTCAAATTTTGGGGATTTGGACCTCGATTTGAGGTCTGATTTCAAAATAAATTATATGTTTGAGTTCGTGAATGAATAGGTAGTCGGGTTTTGGTTCGAACCTTGTGGGCCCAGGGTTGATTTTTGACTTTTTGGGAAAAATATTGGAAAACTTATTTCCGTGCATCAGTTTTAATTTATTTAGCATTTATTGATATAATTAAGTAACTTGTGACTAGATTGAGCGAATTGGCGGTGGAATCAAGAGGTAAAGCGATAGTTGTTGATACCCAATTTTTTCCTATGTATTTTTATACTCAAAATACTTTTAAAATAGCATGTATATGCATATAAACATCCACAAAGATTTTGGTATTTTTCCACATTTTTTAAGGATTTTTTAAAACCAATTTATGCCCTATTTTGTACTATAAAATCCAATAATTATTCCCAAAACTTGTCATTTTGGTGAATAATTTATTTTATTCTTACATTTATACAAAAAATATAATTTACATAATTTTTACATGATTTTACAAGTCCGTTTGGTATTTTGAAATTAAAACTGTATGAAATTGTAATTTCAGCCTATTTTTCGATTTAATAGCATTTGTAATAAAAAAATCATTCCTAATATTTTTAAATTAGTGCTTATGCATTGTTTATTAACTCAGTAATTTAAATTTGATTTTTGAACATCATTTACTACTTTATAAAATTAAAATTAGGGAAAATTAGCTATTTAAATTGTAGCCCTTTTTAATTTCAATTTTAGCCCAATTCCAGCCCCAATCTAACCCCCAATTACACTACCCAATTTCAAAAATAACCCGACCCAGACCCAATTAAATAAACCCGACCCACGCACCCCTTAATCTCGACCGTTGATCATTTAGATCAACGGTCCACGTTAACCCCTTCCTTTTTTGATCCAATAGCCCCCCTAACCCTAATCATTTCTCTTCAGCAACCGCCCTTGTATCCCCTTCGTCTCTCAAACGCTCCCAAGTCCCTCTGAAACCCTATCCCTCTCCGCCGGTCTCCGCCCTTATTCCACCGAAAATCATGGCTTCTCGGGCCTTGTGTAATCTATATCTACCCCCACTCACCCTTATCCTCCTTTTGCATGAAGATTCAAGGTCTGACCTTGAAGCCCCCAGCTCAGAAGCTCTGCGATTCAAGTTCTATGGCCATTTTCGGCTCATATCCGGCGAGTCCTAGCCCTGTGAGTCCATCTCCGACTCAGGGCCAGCCCGTTCCAGGCCTTTCTCATTTTTCTAGGGTTTTCTCTAAAACCCTAAGTTCTGAGGCTCATCATCTTTGTTTCTCTTTAAGATCTGCTTCAGATCTATGTTATTTTCTAAGATTTCAAAGTGTTTTCCACATTTTTGTCGATTTTGTTTT
>MU717980.1:0-34120 GCA_026770625.1 Nicotiana glauca
CAGTTCCCCACATCTATTTATTGTGTTATGTTTCCTATTTCCTGAAGGAAGCTCATATTAGTTGTGCGCCGCATCGCATGTATGATTTGCGAGCTAGGGAATTGAAATTCCTTTTTCAAAGTTCATTTTCCTTACTATATCGCGTTCTAATTGGTAGCCTATTGGCATATTGTGGCATCATATAAGACTTTTGGTCAGGTCGGGGTGGCTTATTGCCTGAGCAATTTGTACTGGGTGGGACGAGATTGTTGGATCTAGGATCAGTGCAATCTAATTACATGAAACATATTAAGGAGCAAAGATCATTATTTTGTTCAGAATGAGGTAATGTTTCTTGTCATAAGTACAGACTCAATGGTTGGTTGACTCGGCAGTTGATTATGAATTTCTGCACATCTCTTCCGTTGTGGCGGCATTGTAAGAATTAGAGTAAGACCTATATATGTCATGGGGTGAAATAGGAGCATCAGATTCATGGAATTTTGACTAAGTTAATCAAAAAATGTTATTGTGGTTCGGTGAGTAAAGTGACGCTAGGTGTGAACTCAGCAAAGTTATGCAGTCATGTTTGGGTACAGCGTGTAGTGATTAATATGGTGATCATATGGTGAAAACAGGTCAGTCATAGAATTCCGGATGTTGGAATTGGGCTTTAAGGCGTATCTGCTGGAATAAAAGAGAATATCTTCAGGATTGATCAAGCTAATGTTCTCAACTGAGTTGTGGTAGCACGGGAAGGTGCATGAGAAGTTAAACAACAATTTCAGACCACTCCAGTATAGTTCTCAGCACGTTCGAGGACGAACGTATGTTTAAGTGGGAGAGAATGTAACGACCTGATCGGTCGTTTTGAGACCTAGCACGTCGTTCATCAGTCTGAGGCCATGAGCAGCTTCAATTCAGGTATTACGACTTGTACGCGCGGTCGGAATTGAGTTTCGGGAAGTTCGGAGTTGATTTGGGAAGAGAATTCTCATTTCGGAACCTTAAAGTTGAAAGAATTAACTAGGATGGGACTTTTGAGTAAATGACCTCAGAATCAGGATCTGAAGGTTCCAACAGGTTCGTATGATGATTTTGGACTTGGGCGTATGCCCGGATCGGGTCTTGGATGACCCGGAAGCATTTTGGCGCCTGTTGTGGAAGTTAGCATTTTGGAAAAAATTTCATAAGTTTGGCTTGAAGTGCGTTTCAGTGTTATCGACGTCCGTTTGGGATCCCGAGTCTGGGAATAGCTCCATATGGTGATTCTAGAATTGGGAGCACGATCGGAAGTGAATTCGGAGGTCCGTAGGTCATTTTGAAGTCATTTGTCTAAAGATAGAAATTTGAAGGTTTATGAGAAGTTTGACCGGAAGTGGAATTTTTGATATCAGTGTCGGAATACGATTCCGAAAGTTGGAGTAGGTCCGTAATGTCGGATATGACTTGTGTACAAAATTTGAGGTCAATTGGACGTGATTTGATAGGTTTAAGCAGCAAAAGTAGAAGTTGGAAGTTCTAAAGTTCATAAAAAGCTTGGATTGGGGGTTGATTCATGATTTTAATGTTGTTTGATGTGATTTGAGGCCTCGAGCAAGTCCGTAATGTATTTTGGGACTGGTCGATATGATTGGTTGGGGTCCCAGGGGCCTCGGGTGGATTCCGGATGGTTAATGGATCAAATTTGGAAGTTGAAGAATAGCTGAAGGTATGCTGCTTCGCTCATAACCGCATCTGTGGTTCTAGGGCCGCAGAAACGGTCAATCCTCTGCAGAAGCGGATTTTTGGTCAGGGCTCGAGGGACGCAGATGCGGTCAAGATTCCTCAAAAGCGGGACCGCATCTGCGGAAGGCTAGTCGTAGAAGCGGAAGAGGGGCAACTGGAGTGGACCGCAGATGCGGTCAATGTTCCGCAGAAGCGGGACCGCACCTGCGGAAGATATGCCACAGAAGCGAAAAAGGGGCGGCCTAGGGAGGACCGTATAAGCAGCATTTTTAACTGCACCTGCGGAATCGCAAAAGCAGTCAAGGGACCGCATATGCAGAAATAGATGAGGCAGTGAGGTCTATTAAGATCCGGGGTTGGGTTCATTTCAACCCCATTTTCTTCCATTGGAGCCGATGGGGAGCAATTTTGAGTGCCATTTTCATCACTCGTCATGAGATAAGTAATTTATGCTAGCTTTGAGTTAAATACAAAGTTTATATATGGATTTAGATAAGGAATATCTGGAAAAACTTGGGGTTTGAGGGAAGACCTAGAAAATTAGTATTCTTGGAATTTGACCCCGATTTTGAGTATGGAATTTAGAGAAAATTATATATTTGAGTTCGTGAGGCTATGGGTAAACTTTATCTTCGAAAAATTTCGGATTCCGGGCATGTAGGCCCGGGGGCGTTTTTGTTAACTTTTTGATCGGGGTTATGAATTGTTATAAATTGGGTTATAATGAGTACCTTAGCATATATTAATGGATTTACATAATTATTGGCTAGTTTTGGAGCGTTGTGCATCGATTCGAGTCTTTGGAAGGGCGTGGAATGCCGGTTATGGATCTTCGGAGCGAGGTGAGTCTCTTTTCTAACTTTGTTAGAGGGAATTGTCCCCATAGGTAAAAATAATTGGTTATGTGCTCCTATTTGTGGGGAATACGTGCGCACGAGGTAACGAGAGTCCGTGCGTAGCTACTATTATGCTATTGTCTGGGTAGTTTAGGACCCAAGAGCATGTTATACCTCAATTATTTGTGAAGTTATTGATAGAATTGAATTGCTTACATCACATTCAATTAGTAAATAAATTTTTAAAAGGATTAAACTTCATTTTTCTTAAATGGTTAAAAGAGGATTTACTTTCCTTGGATAATTGCTCAGTGTGGACTCCTGATTGACTGTCTGTGTGTGTTTAATTTTGGAGCGGGCCGAATGCCTCAGCAGATTAAATAGATGCATCTATGGTTCATGCCGTTCGACCCTCGGCAGTGCACATTTTATATTTTTGTTGGAGCGGGCCGTCGACCTCGGCATGATTTGCGCATGCTTACCTTGCTTGCCCGAGAATTTTAAATGTTGATATTGCCTTTTATGGACCGTTATAAATTGATAAAAGAAATGAAAAGTAAATCTTGAAAATCCTTTATTATTGTTAAAGGTGTTTACTGGTTTTCTGGTTGTGAGTTAGAACTGCTATATAAATCCATGATGTCCTCACATTTTATTATATTATGTGTTGAAGTCGACCTCTCGTCTCTACTTCTTCGAGATTAGACGGGATACTCATTGAGTACACGTGTTTTCGTACTCATATTACACTTCTGTGTATTTTTATTGTATAGGTATATGTAACTCTAGTGGCCTCCTGGGCGTAGCAGCACAGATGATTCAGGGACTAGGTGAGTTGCACTATTCGAGGCGGCCTGCAGCTATTGTAGTCCTTTCCCGCTTATTTTATTTACTTCCTGTCCACTGTATTCCGTATCTATACTGTATTTTATTTCCTTATCAGTAGACACTCACGCACTTGTGACACCGGGTTCTGGGATGGTTTGAAACATCTTGTATTAAATGCTTATTATTTAATTGGAATTGAAGTAGTCACTTTTCCATTTATGAAAAATTAAAGGAAAATCTTAGTTTTCAAGATTGTTAAAAATGAGAACTTCATCAAGTAATTTGGTTGGCTTGCCTGCCAGCAGTTTAACTTAGAAATTTTAACTTATCATCAAGGACCAGGTTTAATCAGGTTATAAATATCACATTATTCAGAATAACAAGTAAAGCACAATATATCTTCCCCCTTTTGGCATCATCGAAAAGTTGCAAATATTGTAAATCCCAGATATTAATAATTACTCATAGCCACTGGGGCAACTGCAAGTGAGAACATGGTTCAATTAATCAACAACCAACAAACAAAATTAACTATTAAGATCAAAATCTTCATAGAACAAGAGAAAAAGCAAATTGTCATTGATTAGGATATGTTTCCACAAACAGACCACAAAGAGAAAGAAAAACTTTCAAATATGATCAACAAAAAATAGAAAAAGTCCAAAATCTCGGTCACCGGGGATTCTAGATAGGTTCAAAAATAAGAACTGGAAGACCTAAGGCTTGGAGGAACTAGAGGTCTGGGTTTGGAGAAGATTGAGCATATTCTTAAGCATTCCTTCAATTTTCTCCTTTTCTTTTGCTAGCTCAGCTCGAAGACCATCTATTTTAGCTTCCAAATCAGCAACACGAGCCTGAATCCCAGCAATTTCAGCATCCTTAGTTCTACACTCTTGAACCAAAGCCCTAACCTTGCTATTCACTGGTATCTTCAGAGATGAACCAGGTTTAACTGGGGTGGCATTGACAGGATAGTCACAAGCCAATAAGGTCCTAACACCAAAATGCTCCTTGCTTGATGCCATCTCCCATTTCTTCAAAGGCACCCTTAGCCTATCCAACATAGTTGTAAGTATGAACCCATATGGAGTTGCATGTGCCTTGGATCCATTAATGACCCTGTCCAGTAGTTTGACAATAAAAGCAGGCCAATTAATCTGCTTTCCACTGTCAAGACACTCCATAAGAACCATGTCCATATAGTTGGCAGTATGCCTCTTCTCCTGTCTGGGCAGTAGGCACTTGTTCACAAATTCAAATAAGACATTGTGCTCAGATCTCATCTCACTCTTCTGAACAAATCTGGCTTCAGGTACATCTTCATCATTTGCAGTATCACGAAAATTTCTAGTAATTTGAAGAGCAGTGGGGAGAGATTCAAGACATGGCCACCTCTACCTTGTATAGTCATCATACCCTTCACTTGGTATGTCCAGAATCTCACCCAGTTTGATTGCATCAAACTCTACTTTTACCCCTTCCACCATGCTGGAGACTACCCCATTTTTCACAGTGGCATTGGCCATAAACTCTATCAATTCATTCCTAGCCAGTCTACCATCCATTTCAAGGACCATGTCCTTCTACCCTCGTGCAGCTAGTGTATCCACCAATCTTCTCATTCCTGGCTCATCCAGGTCTTTCAACAACCTGCCTTTCAAAATTTTCTCCTGCCAAAGATGGCAAATCTATCCTGTTCTTTCTCAGAATCCTCCTCTTCTTCTTCTCCACTCCATTCTTCTTCTTCTTCAGTAATTTTTACCTGTTTCCCTTTCACTGCAGATCTGGTTCTTTTGGCTAAGGAGGGTTCAACAGATATAGGTTCAGAGGAAGACTTCTTGGATCTTTTTGATTTGGGAGTAGGAACCTCTTAAGTTGTTCCTCTTTATTGATGGACCAAGTCCATCTCCTCTTCTTCTTCTTCTGCAATCTCAACACTCTCCACAATCTTGGCTTTTCCTTTTTCCCTCTTTTTCTTCATGCTCTCTTCCAGAGCTTTCTGCAATTCTGCTTCACTTTGCTTGGCTCTGCTCCTGGTAGCTCTTCCCTTAGGTACTGAAGGTACACTAGATTTTGGGGATGACATTTTTCTTTTCTTTGGTGGCTTGGAGGCAGTGGGAGCCTTTTGTGTGGAAGCCTTGTGCTTCTTTGGATCATAACTGGCCCTAACTTTCTTCAGCATATCTACCAAAGTTTCCTCACCAGATGCACCTGGTTCATCCTGTTGCTTGCTCATATGAACGAGACCTTCAGCAGCTTCCCCAGAATCACTTCCCCTTGACTTGTTGCCACTCTCATCCACACCTCCACAGATAGCAAGAACTTTTTCTTTCTTTTTACTTCCCTTCCTACTTGACTCAGCCCCCTTTACATCTTTCACAGAACCAACCAAAACAAACCTATTATCTACATTTTCAACCACATCAGAAAATACCAAACAAGTATTACCTTACCAGGGGTTTCTTGATTCTTATTAGTGTCATAAGAACCATGTTCGTCACCTTCGCTGGCAGAGATAAAAGATTTAGACTCAGAGCTGGAGTCAAATTCTTTAGCAGAACTTTCCCTCTTCTGGCTAGCCCTTAATTTCTCATTTAGAGCTTTTCTCAAAGAACCAGAAGCTACAGTTTTTCTAGCCAACATTTTCTGCCGACGAAACCTAGGTTTTAGGGTTTCACTAGGGGGTGTAGATAAGGATGTATTAGAAGGAGATACTGGCTGGGGAGTTCCAGGATTATCTTAGGGGTTAGTCATGGTGAATTATTTCTGGAGAAGATTTTGGAATTTTGGAGAGAAAAAGATAATCAGAACTAGAGATGGGTTTTTGACGGTTATGAAATAATGAAGAAGGGTGTGGTGAGTATTTAAAGATGATTACAAGTAATTGCAGTAACGACAACTTTTTGCAGGAGTCAATTAGAAGTCTAATCACTTTAGAATTCCGGTCTCTTAGTGATTAATAGGAAACGCTAGATTTTAGGCAAAAAATCCCGTTTTCTTTAGAGTTCTAGGAGAATGAAACTGGTTCAATGCTCAACGGATAAAATTTTTGGGAATTTTATGAATGTAGGACTTCTGCTCATGATTGAAAAATTAATCTTTCTAATTGTGCAAAGTATAGAAAACATACCTGAACTTTCTCATAAGCATATACTGATGAACCAGATTCTTCAAGTAGAACTATCTTGAACATGCCTCAAATGTCATAATAGAAAAAACTTTGTAAGAGATAAATGAGTCATATATATACACATGTCACAGGAGTACACTGATTAGAGTATGAAACTGAGTAAGAATTCATCTAGATATTTACACAATAGTTAGAAATCCTAACCAATTTTTTTTTAAATTTCTTTTTTCATTGTGCATTGTGAACTGGACCTATTAGGTGATCTTAATCATCCCTAATTCCAACATGTTCCTTTCAAAGTTTTCTCTACTCAGTGCTTTAGTAAAGATGTCAGCTATTTGTTTATCAGTAGAACAAAATTCTATTGAAATCAATCCTTTCTCATAGTTATCTCTTAAGAAGTGGTGTCTAACATCTATGTGCTTAGTCCTCTTATGATGAACAAGGTTCTTTGTCATACTTATAGCACTAGTGTTATCACAGAATATTGGAATACATCCCACTTCAATTCCAAAATCTACCAGCTCTTGTTTTATCCTTAGTAATTGAGCACAACAAGAAGCAGTAGCTACATACTCATATTCAGCAGTAGATAGGGCCACAAAGTTTTGCTTTTTGGTAGCCCATGACACAAGAAATTAACCAAGGAAGTGTTCCATACCTGAGGTGCTCTTCCTATCCACTAGGAAACCTACATAATCAGCATTAACATATCCTACTAGATCAAAATTACTACCTTTAGGATACCAAAGGCACATATTAGTGCTTCCTTTCAGATATCTCAGTATTCTCTTGACAGCAGTCAAGTGAGACTCTTTTGGATTTGCTTGAAAACGAGCACAAAGTCCTACACTAAAAACAATGTCAGGTCTGCTAGCAGTGAGATACAAGAGTGAACCAATAATACCCCTATACAAATTTTGATCAACTGATGAACCAGGTTCATCAACATCTAATTAGTGGCAGTCGCAATGGGTGTGTCTATTTCTTTAGATTCCTCCACTTTAAAATTTTTGATTAGCTCTTTTTTATACTTTTGCTAATGGATCATGGTTCCATTTAGACTTTGTTTGATCTGTAAGCCTAAGAAGAAATTAAGCTCACCCATCATGCTCATTTAAAACTCACTCCCCATTAATTTTACAAAGTCCTTACTTAACTTGTTAGTGGTGGACCCAAAGATTATGTCATCAATATAAATTTGCACAACAAGGAGATCCTTACCTTTTTCCCTTAAGAATAAGGTACTATCTATTTTACCTCTTTTGTAACCATGCTCCAGCAAAAATTTTGACAGTCGTTCATACCATGCTCTTGGGACCTGTTTGAGTCCATAGAGAGCCTTGTCCAGCTTGTACACATGCTCAGGACATTCCTTACTCTCAAACCTTGGAGGTTGTTTCACAAACACTTCTTCTTTTAGGTAGCCATTTAGGAAGGCACTTTTGACATCCATCTGATGAAGAGTAAATTCCATATGTGCTGCAAAGGCTATGAGAAGTCTGATTGCCTCTAGTCTTGTAACTGGAGCGAAAGTCTCATCATAGTCTATGCCCTCCTCCTGGCTGTAACCTTGGACCACCAATCTTGCCTTGTTCCTTGTAACTGTTCCATCTTCATCAAATTTGTTCCTGAAAACCCATTTTGTACCAATGACTGATCTGTCCTTGGGTCTTGGTACTAGGTGCCAAACTTGACTCCTTTCAAACTGGTTAAGCTCATCCTGCATTGAATTTACCTAATCTGCATCCTGTAAAGCCTCAACAATATTTTTAGGTTCAATGATAGATAGAAAAGCATCAAAAGTACACATATTCTTTAATTGTGATATGGTTTTAACTCCAGATGTTGGATTAGTGAGAATGTTCTCAATGGGATGAGAACTTTGATACTTGTGAGGTTTCACAACCAACTGGCTTCTGCTAGATGTTTCTACCATTTGCTGAGGAATAGGATTATGGACAAGTTCCTTCAAGGAATTTTATTTCAATTCCTCTATGATTTCATCCCCCTGTCAGGTTGCCCTGTATGGAAGAACCTATTCCATCATCTGTTCCTTCTGTTGGTGCCACTTTGACATGAGTTGATGCTTCAGTCAAGTCTTTTACCAATCCAATGGCTTCATCTTCATGTTCCTGTCTCTCAGAAAGAATGTTAGTTTCATTAAATACTACATGCACACTTTCTTCTACACACAAAGTTCTTTTATTAAACACTTTATATGCTTTGCTATGTGAAGAATATCCCAAGAATACTCCTTCATCACTTCTGGGATAAAACTTTCCTAGGGAGTCTTTTCCATTATTGTGCACATAGCAGTTGCAACCAAATGCCCTAAGTTGAGATATGTTTGGTTTTCTCCCTTTAAGTAACTCATAGGGAATCTTCTCTACCAGAGGTCTGGTCATGCATCTATTTATTATGTAACATGCAGTGTTTACAACCTCTGCCCAGAAGTTGTGAGGCAATTTACTAGAAAGTAGCATGGTTCTAGCCATATCCTCAAGAGTTCTATTCTTTCTTTCAACTACTCCATTTTGTTGAGGGGTCCTAGGGGCAGAGAAATTATAATCTATACCATTTTCATCACAGAACTCAGCAAATTTGGAATTTTCAAATTCAGTTCCATGATCAGACCTAATGGAGGCAAGTTGATTTCCTAATTATTTCTGAGTTTTTCTCACAAATGCAGGAAACATTTCAAATACTTCATCTTTGGAGGTTAGAAATAGAACCTAGGTAAATCTAGAATAATCATCAACTAGTACCATTATATATTTCTTTCCACCTCTGCTCATGGTTTTCATTGGACCACATAGACACATATGGACCAGTTCCAACGACTTGGGTGTACTTACCATTTTCTTGCTTTTGAAGGATGACCTTACCTGCTTCCCCTTTGCACATGCCTCACAAACTTTTTCTTCCTTGAACTTGATATTATCACCAAGTCTTTAGAGACTAATTTGTTAAGCCGATTTAGACTTGCATGACCAAGTCTTTTGTGCCACATGAGGGGATCATTAACCAACATACTTAAACAAATGAGTTCATTTTCTGAAAGAGTGGACAAATCTACAATATAAATATTGTTAACTCTTTTTCCCTGCAAAACAATCTTGTCAGTGGTACGGTTAATCACAAAGCATTTGGTAGAGGTAAAAGCCACAAGGTTACCTCTGTCACACAATTATGATACACTTATTAGGCTATATTTCAAGCCATCTATCAGGTAGACATTCTCTATGGAATGAGAATCTGTTTTGCCTACCTTTCCAACCCCAATGATCTCACCTTTCTTTCCATTACCAAATGAGACATTACCTCCTTTTAAGTCCTCAAGTGAAAGGAACTGGTCCTTGTTCCCAGTCATATGTCTTGAGCAGCCACTATCCATATACCATATTTGGCTCCTTCCTTTCACTTGGGCCTGCAAAAAAAAATCAGGTGTTAGTCTTAGGAATCAAAACTAGTTTGGGTCCCTTTCTATAAGCAAAAGGATAAATCAAATTCCTTCTTGCCCATCCTAGCAGCTTATTTTCCTTTTGAACAAAAGCTTTGTTCTTTTGACTAGCCTTTTCTTTTGCATTACATTCATATTTGTAACGGCCAGTCTTACCACAGTGTGTGCAGATTTTATTTTCAGGAAGTGTGAGGTACTTGCTTTTAGGATCCAATTTTAGAGCTTGAGTCCCATATCCAAGTCCTCTTTTGTTGCTACTGTGATGCTCTTACAGCCAGAAGAGTGTATCAGAAGCCTTGTTCCACTTGGACGTTCTGTCTAGTTCATGTTTCACCTTTCCTAGATCTTCCTTTAAGACATTGATGAATTAATCTTTCTTATACAATTCATCTTTCATTTTCCCCAAATTTTCTTCTAGAGTGAGATATGTGTGATCAGCTTTCTTCTTTCCTGTTCCTAGTTTCAGTTTTAAGTTTTCAGACCTAAGTTCTAGGACACTATTGTCAAGTTCAAGAACCTGGTTCTTCAACTCAGCATTTTTGTTATCACTCTCATTTGCCCTAAACTCTAGACTTTTGCATTTTGCTTTTAGGATCACACATTCCCTAGACAGAACTTCCTTCTTATTGTTAATTATCTCAGACTCATCAATGAAGTCTAGTAATAGCTCACCAACCTTTCTTTAGACAAGAATTTAATCTTGTCTTTGAGATGAGGAATACTTACCTCTTATTCATCATCTGATTCTCCAATGGCCATCAATGCTTGCTCTTCTTCAGCTTCATCTTTTGAGTCTTCATCTGAGGTTCTCCCCAAGTAGCAACCATAGCCTTGGCTGAACCTTTGTTTTTTTTTGGTTGAACCTGTTCCTTCGTTCAACTCTTTCTTTCTTCCAGTCAATTTCCCATTGAGGGCAGTTCTTGATCATGTGATCAGTATTATCACACTTGTAGCAACCCTTATTGGTCTGTTTCTTAGGAGCTCTTGTCTTGTTAAAGGTTGTACCTCTTGAAGAATCCTTTCCTCTCATCAAGTTCTTTTTGAAATCTCTAGTGATCATAGCCATCTCATCATCTTCTAGATCTGAACCTTCAGCAATTCTGAGAGCTAAACTTCTCTCCTTTTTGGGGTTATCCATCTTCATGGTTTGCCTTCTCATTTCATAAGCAGTCAGATTTCCAATCAGTTCATCCAGTCTAAGAGTAGCAATATTCTTGGATTCCTTAATAGCAGTGATTTTGCTTTCCTATGTGACTGGCAGAACCCTTGTCAGAATTTTCTCAACCTTGTCTTCTTCAAGAATAACCCTTCCAAGAGACTTAAGTTCATTTGTTAGTGTAATGAACCTAGTATACATCTCCTGGATAGTTTCTCCTTCCTTCATAGTAAAATTCTCATATTGCAAATACAACAGTGTTCCTCTTGATCTTTTCAGTTGAGGTGTTCCTTCATGGGCCACTTGCAAAGTGTCTCATATCTCCTTAGCAGTAGTACAATTTTGGATTCTACTGTACTCATCTGGACCTAGTCTACACACAAGCCATTTCTTGGCCTTAGCATTTTCTCCCACTTCCTCAGGTCTTCAGCAGTACAGTTAGCCCTTGTCTTTGGCACATCAACTCCTTCAGCATTCTTCTTTGTAGCTGCTAGGGGACCATCAGTGACTATGTCTCAGAGTTCATAGTCTTCCCCTATGATGTGATCTCTCATCCTGTTCTTCCACCAAGAATAATACTGACCATTGAAAAGTGGAGGCCTAGCAGTGGACTGCCCCTTACCAGTTCCCAGGTGGTGCACTCATGTTGATCTTCTCCTAAGGTGTTAGCCTCTTCAAGGATAACCTGCTCTGATACCAATTGATGTTCTAAATGTCAATACCACACGGGGGGGGAGGGGGGGGNGATTTTTATGTGGAAAACACCTGGCTAAAAAGGTGAAAAAACAACGACCTACTACTCAGTAGGATTTTCCCAAACTTCCAATAAAATCACTGAGCCAAAACAACATTTTCAAAACTCTTGTAAACCTAAGGATTAAACTCTAATCCCAGTGTACCACACAACCTCAACTGTTGCGACACCTTCAAGTTAGCCTATAACTTGAATACTCAAAGTAAAGATTACAATTGCATCTACAAAAGCTGGAAAGGTACAACTTTAAACCACCTACTACAATTGAACTAGAATAAGAATAAACACAATGGAATTGGTTCTTCTATCTTGTCCTAGTAGCTTCAGTAATGCACACTTGAATCTCACATAAATTGCTTGCAAAATTGCCTCTCTCTCTTTTTCTCTCAATTTAGTTTAACTTCTGCGTTTGTGCAATACCTGTAAAACAGAACAATCACCGTTATTTAATGAGTTAGTAATCAGAGTTTGATTGATACTCAATTGCTGATCTTCCATCGAAGTTGAGTCCTTGAATAATAGAAACTCCAACCCTATCCTTGATCCGGATTGTGTTCTTTTCACATAAGGAGACTTCCTCTTCTTATCCAATATGCAACCTTTTCGATAAGTTCAGGATATATTGTTGCTTGATCCTTGAGACTTATCTCCTTCACGTACATCTCACATGTATAGGTTGATAAACACTGTATCTCACATGATGGACCTGGTCCATGACTGAGTTCATTTGTCATTCTTCAAAACTTCACCTGAACTTGGGCCAACATTTAAAAAAAAATAGCTTTGAAACTTCTAATTTCTCAACCGAACGTCCGAATCACGTCAAGCCAATTCTATTTCTCATCAAATTTTATAGACAAGTCATAAATATTATGTTGGACCTGTACTGGGCTCCGCAACCAAAATACGAACCCGATATCAATGAGGCCAATCATCAATCAATTCTTAAAAACCATTAGATTTTCAGGCTTTTAATTTTTGCTAAAAATTCATAACTCAAGCTAGGGACCTCCGAATCTGATTCTGGGCATACGCCTAGGTCACATATTTCAATACGGACCCACCGAGACCGTCAAAATACGGTTCAGTGTCCTTTTACTCAAAACGTTGACCAAAGTCAACTAAAATTAACTTCTAAGGCAAAAATTCTTATTTTTATAAATTTTTAGTAAATAAGCCTTCCAGGTCAATACCCGGACTGCACATGCAAATTGAGGAAGGCTAGAATGAGGCTTCAAAGGCTTTAAAACACAGAGTTTGGTTCTAACTCATAAGATAACATATTGGGTCATCACATTCTCCACATCTAAAATAACTGTTCATCCTCGAACGGACACAGAAAAGCACATGAACTGGTGAAAAAGTGCGGATATCTACTCCGCATATCGAACTCGGACTCCCAAGTAGCTGCATCAACAGGGTGACCTCTCTACTACACTCGAACTGATGGATAACTCTTCGATCTCAACTAACGAATCTACCGGTCTAGAATAGCTACCGGCTCCTCATCGTAGGTCAAATCCTTGTCCGGTTGGACAGTGCTGAAGTCTAACATGTGGGATGGATCACTGTGATACTTCCAAAGCATGGACACATGGAATAGTAGATGGACTGCTGATAAACCAGGTGGCAACGTGAGTCTATAAGCTACCTCTCCCACTCGCTCAAGAATCTCAAAAGGCTCGATGAATCTAGGGCTCAACTTGCCCTTATTTCCAAACCTCATTACACCTTTCATGGGTGACAAAACAGAGCAACAGTCTATCTCCGACCATAAATGCAACATCATAGACCTTACGGTCGGCATAGCTCTTCTGCCTAGACTAGCTGCGCGAAGTCTATCCCGAATGATCTTAACCTTACCGAAGGCATCCTACACCAAATCTGTACCCAATAATTGAGCCTTCCCCGACTCAAACCACCGGCGATCGACACCATCTACTATATAATTCCTCATAGGGAGTCATATGGATGTCGACTGATAATTGTTGTTGTAGGAAAACTCCACAAGTGCCAAGAATTGATCCCATAAGCCTCCGATGTCAATAATACAAGCACATAACATATCCTCCAATATCTAAATAATGCGCTCGGACAGTCCATCAGTCTAAGGATGAAATGCTGTGATCAGTTCAACCTGCGTGCCCAACTCACATTGTACTGTCCTCAAGAAATGCGAGCTAAACTGCGTACCTCGATCAGAAATGATAGACACGGGCACACCGTGAAAATGAACGATCTCGCAGATATAAATCTCTATCAACCGCTCTGAAGAAGAGGTAACTACCACAGGAATGAAGTGCGCTGACTTGGTCAGTCTATCCACAATGATTCAAACTGTATCAAACTTCCTTTGAGTCCACGGGAGTCCAATAACGAAATCCATAGTGATACGCTCCCACTTTCACTCAGGAATCTCTATCTTCTGAAATAAACCACCAGGTCTCTTATGTTCGTACTTTACTTGTTGACAATTTAGACACCGAGACACATATACCACTATATCCATCTTCATTCTCCTCCACCAATAATGCTGGTGAAAGTACCGATACATCTTGGCAGCGGTTGGATGGATAGAGTATAGGGAACTGTAGGCCTCTTCTAGAATCAACTCACAAAGTTCATCCACATTAGTCACACAAACACGACCCTACATCCTCAAAACTCCATCATATCCAATCGTAACCTGCTTGGAACTACCGTGCTGCACCATGTCCCCTAAGGATGAGCAAATGAGGGTCATCATACTGCCGCTCCCTGATATGCTCAAACAATGAATACCGAGCGATCGTACAAGCTAGAACACGACTAGGCTCAGAAACATCCAGCCTCACGAACTGATTTCCCAATGTATGAACATCTAATGCAACAGGTTTTTCACAGACTGGAATGTACGCAAGGCTGCCCATACTCACTGACTTTCTACTCAAAGCATCGACCACCACATTGGCCTTCCCGGGATGATAAAAGATGGTGATATCATAGTCTTTCAATAGCTCTAACCACCTCCTCTACTTCAAATTTAGTTCCTTTTGCTTGAACAAATACTGCAAACTCTAATGATCCATGAATACCTCACACGTCATGCCATAAAAATAGTGCCTCCAAATCTTCAGCGCAAGAATGATGGCTGCTAGCTCTAAGTCATGAACATGGTAATTCTTCTCATGAACCTTTAGCTACCGCGATGCATATGCAATCACCTTGCTATCCTGCATTAATACCGTACCAAGTTCAATACGAGATGCATCATAATATACTATATAAGGCCCTGAACCTGTGGGTAACACCAACACCAACACCGGCGTCATAGTCAAAGTAGTCTTAAGCTTCTGAAAGCTCGCCTCACACTCATCTGACCATCTTAAGTGGGCACCTTTCTAGGTCAACCTGGTCAACGGGGCTTCTATAGATAAAACCCTTCCACAAACCGACGGTAATATCCCACCAATCCCAAGAAACTCCAAATCTCTGTAGCTGATGTGGGTCTAGGTCAGTTCTTGACTGCCTCAATCTTCTTAGGATCCACCTGAATACTCTTTGCTGATACAACGTTCTCCAAGAAGGCGACTAAGTCCAAACAAAACTCGTATTTTGAAAACTGAGCATATAACTGGCTGTCTCTCAAAGTCTGAAGAACGATCCGAAGGTGCTGGTCATGCTCCTCTTGACTGCGGGAATAGATCAAGACATCATCAATAAACACAATCACAAAGGAATCCAAATAAGGCTTGAACACTCGGTTCATTAAATCCATAAATGCTGTTAGGGCATTTGTCAGCCCAAATGACATCACTAGAAACTGAGCATAATGCCCGTACCGCGTCTGAAAAGCTATCTTAGGGACATTGGATGCACTAATCCTCAAATGATGGTAGCCAGACCTCAAATCAATCTTTGAAAATACATTGGCACCCTGAAGCTGATCAATAAGTTGTCAATCCTTAGCAATGGATACTTGTTCTTGATGGTGACTTTGTTCAACTGTCAATAATCTATGCACTTCCTCATCGATCCATCCTTCTTGTTCATAGAAAACACGGGCGTACCCCAAGGCGAGACACAAGGTCTAATAATTCCCTTATCAAGCAAATCTTGCAACTGCTCCTTCAATTCTTTCAACTCTGGCGGGGCCATACGACACGACATAATAGAAACGGGCTGAGTGCCTAGAGCCAAATCATTATAGAAGTCAATATACCTATCGGGTGGCATTCCCGGTAGGTCTGCAGCAAACACCTCTGGAAACTCACGAATGACCGGTATTGAATCCATGGAAGGAACCTCCGCACTAGAATCACAAACATAAGCCAAATAAGCTAACACCTCTTCTCGACCATATATCGAGCCTTCGCATAAGAGATAAACCCACTAGTAGAATGACCAGGAGTCCTTCTCCACTCTAATCGAGGAAACCCTGGCAAGACTAAGGTCACCGTCTTGGCGTGACAATCCAATACAGCATGATAAGGTGACAACAAATCCATCCCCAAAATGACATCAAAATCGACCATATCGAGAAGTATGAGATCTACACGATTCTCAAGACTCCTAATGGTAACCACACGCGAACAATAAATGTAATCTACAATGATAGCATCTCCCACAAGGGTGGACATATACACAGGAACACTCAAAGAATCACGAGGCACAACCAAATATGAAGCAAAATAGGATGACACATACGAATAAGTAGAACCCAAATCAAATAATACTGAGGCATCCCTACTACAAACTGAAATCGTACTTGTGGTAACCACATCAAATGACTCAGCCTCAGGCCTGGCTAAAAAAGCATAGCATAGGGGCTGGTCTCCACCACTCTTGCACTATATCTCGAGGACATGCCCTGTCTGGCTGGCCTCCATCTCTAGAGGCCTGACCTCCACCCCTAATGCCCTATCCTTTACCTCTAGCTACCTGACCCATATCTCTAGCTAGCTGAGCGGGCGGTGAAACACCCGATACTGGGACCATGGAACGAGAACCCTAATGGTGAGAACCACTCAATGCTCGAGGGCAAAACCTAGCAATGTGCCTCGAATCACCACAAGTATAACAAGACCTCGACTGCTGACCCTAAAACTGACCCTGTCGGCCTGAGTAACCACTCTGGAAACTCTAGAGCAGAGGTGCACTAATAGGGGCTGGTGGTGTAATGTAGGCAAGCTGGTCGGAATAATGCATATGAGGGCCATGACCACCTGAAACACCGTGAGAAGCCTGGAGTGCCGAATGAAACGACCTGGGAGGATAGACTCTACCAAAAGCACCCCTGCCTCCAGACGAGGCATGAATGAATCCACCAGAATGGCGAGGTCTCTTGTCAGATCCCTGACCACTCCCCTGAGCCAGTACCATCTCGACTCGCCTAGCAACATTGGCAGCCATCTGAAAAGAAATCTCACTCCCAATCTCCTTAGCCATATGCAATCTGATAGGCTAAAAAAGTCCCTCAATAAACCTCCTCACCCTCTCTCTCTTGGTAAGAAGCGGAAGAATAGCATGACAGGCCAAATCCACAAATCATGTCTTGTACTAAGTGACAGTCATAGGGGCTTGATGAAGACGCTCAAATAGCCTCCGGTAGTCCTCTCTCAACATGACAAGAAGGAACCTCTCAAGAAATAACTGAGAGAACTGGTCCCAAGTGAGAGCCAGCGACCCAGCTGGCTTGGTCAACATTTAAGTCCTCCACCATTTCTTTACAGAACCCGACTACTGGAATGCAGTGAAATCAACCCTATGGGTCTCCACTATGCCCATGTTCCGTAACACCTTATGATAACTATCCAGGTAGTCCTGGGGGTCCTCTGAAGATGCACCCCTGAAGTGAACTGGGAAAAGCTTAGTAAACCTATCCAATCTCCATAAAGCCTCAGATAACATAGTTGATCCATCATTCGGTCTGTGCCACAACACCCGGCTGAACTACCCCAACTGGCTACGCTGCTGGAGTCTAAAACTGGGGAGCCATCTGCTCCGGAGTGTGAGTAACAGGACTCTGTGCTCCTCCCCCAGTCTGAGAGATGGCTGGTGCTACAGGAAATGTGCCAGCATGTGCCACACTCTCCATGAGGCCCCCTAAAGGAACCAAAGCTTCCTGAAGTACCGGTGTGGCGATGAACCCCTCCGAGACCTGAGTTAGTCCTGCTGGAACGGTCTGGGCTAGATCCTTCTCATCAAACTCTACCTAAGGCTCCACCTGTGGTGTTGCTGCTCGAGCTTTGAGCTGAGACCTGTCACTTCCTCGGCCTCTAGAATGGCCTCGGCCTCAACCTTTACCCCTCGTAGGAGCTACCACTGGGGCTCTGGTCGCTGCTTAGCTGAAGATGCAGTATGTGTTCTCGCCATCTGCGAAGGAACAAGAGTAGATGCGTTCGATTAGCATTGAGAGAATAAAATCACACAATAGAGTGGAATATAAGTGAACTTGTTCCTTAACTCTGTAGCCTCTGAGAGATAAGTACAATTGAGTTTTGAGACCTAGGCCACCTAGTGCTCTGATACCAACTTGTCACGATCCGAAATTCCAACCGTTGAGATCATGATGGCGCCTAATATTTCACTTGCTAGGCAATCCAACGTTAGAGATTATTAAGCCAATTCTTAAATCTTTTAGTGATTAACAACAATTAAACCATAACAAGTTAAAAAGAGTGCGAAAATACATAACAGCCTCATTACATATCACTACCCAGAATCTGAAGTCACAATTCACGAACTTCTAAGATTTAACTACAAGTAAAGGTCTGAAAGAAATACAACTATCTTCGAAACAAAAGAAAAAATAAAGAGAGCATATAGAAGGGGAGGGCAGGGCCTGTGGACGCCAACATAACTAACTTGGATGTCCTATCAGATGAAACCAACAGCTAAACTCGGGATCAACTCGGTCCAGTACAAAAATCTGCACAGAAAGTACAGAGTGCAATATCAATACAACCAATCACATGTACTGGTAAGTGTCGAGCCTAACCTCGGCAAAGTAGTGATGAGGCTAAGACAAGACACCTATAAATAACTTGTGCAGTATAACAATACATATACACATAATAGTAATAAAAGAAACAAGACATGTAATATCGGGAGGGGACATGCTGAGGGATCACAAGATAAGGAATTAAAGTAGTGATAAAGACATGATCAACCAATATGCCTATAACAGATAGAAACAAGTAAAAGTGGTAAAGGAAATTGTATGGCATCACCATTCATGCTTTTACTCTCAACCTCGCCATATGAAGCAATAGAAACGGCCTCACATCACTTTTCATGCATTAACTCTCTCACAACATGGCACGACATCACCCTTCGTGCATTAACACTGACAATATGGCATGGCATCACCCTTCGTGCGTTAACACTCACAAAATATAGAACGGCATCATCTTTTGTGCATTAACACTCTCCCTCACCAAAATAATAAACAATAATAGCAGGGAGATAGAAATAACAAGAACAAGCCTTACTTCAACATTTGGCTCCATAATACCAATCTCAACTTTGAGTCAATACTCAATCAATACCAAAGTCTGTAAATATGATAAGAACGATCGATATAGTGACTAATTAGTCTAAACATGGATAATATGATCAAATAAGGTAACAATTGCAAGAATAAGACACACTCGCATGCTATAACTCGACAACAATGCATAGGTACTCATCACCTCAGCTATACGTTGTACCAAACATTCAAACACATAGCAAATAGGCAAATAAGACCTAATCCCTCAAGCCAAGGTTAACCACGACATTTACCTCGCACCAACGGCCAAACTCAAAGCTCAATCACCGATTTTCCCTTCAAACAAGCCTCCGGACCAATAGAATCTAGGAATTACCAACAATTGCAGAAAATTCTAAGTTCATTTCACTCCGTAGCCTATTCGAGACTCACCCAAGCCCTCGAGGCCCAAAACCAACCATGCACACAAGTCTTAAAACATCATATGAAGTTGCTCCGCGATCAAATCACCAAAATAACATCTACAACTATGAATTTAGCACCAAATCGGATGAATTTTTTTAAAAAAAATTAAAACTTCTAATTTCTCAACCGGACGTCCAAATCACGTCAAACCAATTCCGTTTCTCACCAAATTTTACAAACAAGTCATAAATACCATGTTGGCCTTATATCGGGCTACATAACCAAAATACAGACTCGGTATCAATGATACCAAACATCAATCAATTCTTAAAAATTATTAGATTTTCAAACTTTTAATTTTCGATAAAAATTCATAACTCAAGCTAGGGACCTCAGAATCCAATTTCGGGCAAACACCCAGGTCCCATATTTCAATACGGACCCATCGAGACCGTCAAAATATGGGTCCGAGTCTTTTTACTCAAAACATTGACCAAAGTCAACTAAAATTAACTTTTAAGGCAAAAATTCTTATTTTTATCGATTTTTAGCATATAAGCCTTTCGGATCAATACCGGACTGCGCACACAAATCGAGGAAGGCTAGAATGAGGCTCTAAAGGCATCGAAACATAGATTTTGTTTCTAACTAAAATCATTTAGTAAAAAATTTCTACGTGTTACATTTACAAGATAGTTATGTGTTTTGTTTTCAACGAAGAGGAAACTTGTAACGGAATTTTATTCGAGTTCTAATTGATGTCTAACTTGAAGACCTTAACATTCTAAATAATTCATGTTTAGCGATTTATATAAGGTAAATATTTATTGACGTTATAATCCTAAATATTGGGAACTACCCACAACTAAGAAATAATGTAATAAGCAAAATTTCAATTGATTTTAAGCTTTTAGATATTAGAAAAATAATTAAAAGTTACTTTTGTTCAATGTGGAACCTATTTTAAAAGTGTAGAAACGGCGAACGATATTTCGATAGGGATTTCGTGCTTTTTCATACTTCAATTTATCAATGTTTTAAAAATATTTATATAAGTAGATTAAACTTTTGAAATTAAGATTTAACTTAATTTACTGTGCTTAAAGGTGATGATCCTACTAAATCTTTGATCACGTCAAAATTCATGCCTCAAACGAGGTATGATATGGTCATTTTCAACAATAAAACCCAACAAGGAGTCGGGATCGAATCCATATGGAGCTAAGATGGGAGTTAGTAGTATGTATTTGGAACGAGTATGTAAAGGATCTAGAGTGCACTTCCAAAAACAGAGAAGAATTATTTTTACTTCTAAAAATTAATTAAGGATTGCAAATCTAAAGGTATAAAGCTAGAGATGATTGTTTTTGATTGTTTTTCAAAGATATAAAAAGGCCTAGGGCTGTGACCATGACCTAGGTGATTGCCTAATGGGATAAAGAATTTTATATTAATTTATTGATTTGGTATATTATAGCTTACAACACTACGTTGCCCACTCAAGACCTCTCGGTCAGAGAGTGATTTCGCCCAATTTGGCTTTCTCAAGCCCAAATAGGTATCTACCAAAACAGTTGATAAGAGCTCAAGTGGTATTATTACTATCTCTAGGTTGAACCATTTAATTGGGTTAATCAATCTCTCGTTTAACCAAATTCCTTGTTAACTAAGTTAACCTAGACTAGGTCTCTCTTTCTCAAGAAGAAACTAAGTCAAATAGGCATGAATCAACGTTTGCAACTATTAATTCCACAATTGAAGCATAAACCTAGCTAAATAACAAACACCCATTCATAAACAAGCATAAAAATAATCACTCATAAAGTTTACACATTAGGGTTGGGTGACAACCCTAGAAAAAATCTAGCTACTCATAGTGGATGTAGCAGAAAATAAAGAAGAAGAGATAATAAAACTAATATTGGAAGATTAAAATATAGAAATCCAATGTTAGACCACCAAAATAAGCTGAAGTTTCCTAAAGGAGAAAAGAGAAACGACTACAACACTTTTAATATTTAAAACATGACCTAAAAAAGTGAAACTATTCTATTTATAAATGTCACGATCCGGATTTTCCACCAACGGGAGTCGTGATGGCGCCTACTAATAGGAGCTAGGCAAGCCAATTAATTTATACTTCTCTAAACAACATCAACAATATAAAGAAAGACGAGACAATTAATATAAAAGTGGAAGTCTCAAAACATAAATAACTGAAACCAAGTGCGGAAGCTCAAATACATCTCTGCCCAGATCTGGTATCACTAACTCACAAACTTCTACAAAATGCTAAATACAAATTCTGAATAAAAATGCAGTACTGTTTGATCCGGTACAAAGGAAATCAAACGAAAAACAAAGATAAGAGAGGCTCCGGGCCATGCGGACGTCAGCAAGGTTACCTCGGGAATCTCTGAACTGAAGTCAGCTCCCAATGCTCTTACTGCTGTCCAAAAGCTTCTGCTCCGGTACTGTGATCTGTGCAAAAAGATGCACAGAGTGCAGCATAGCAGAACCGACCCCATGTGTTGGTAAGTGCCTGGCCTAACCCAGACGAAGTAGTGACGAGGATAGACTGGACTACCAATCAACCTGTGCAGATACATATATACAAGTACTACGAAATAACAGCGGAAAGTAATAATCAAGACTAGGAGGGGAACATCCTTTTAGGGATAGCAGATAAAATAGAACGGTAGAAATAAATAAGGAAAACTACAACTGTTCCCTTCTAACACAGAATACGTGGTCGGCACGCCACACGATCCCATTTCATAGTATATAATGGTTTCCCGGCAAGGGAACAAGTATCAATTCAACTATCCCGACAAGGGAGAATACAAATAAATAGTTAATTCCCGGCAAGGGAGCAACAACAATAACTTACACGTCCCGACAAGGGAATAATTACATCTCTTTCTCTTTCGTTCATTTCTCACTTACTAATCATGTCATAATTCGAGCCAACACTCCAAGGAGTTTACAAATCATATTTTCTCTTCATACTGTTCACATTATATAGAAACCATCAATTAAACAAAGAAGAGTCACTACAGAATAATAAATAAGCACAATAAGGACTCACGGTCATGCTAGACACCAGTGTATAGATACTCGTCACCATGCCTATACACCGTACTCAACATTTAGCAATTATCAAATAATACTCTAATCCTATTCCCTCAAGCCAAAGTTAGATCAAACACTTACTTCGAATGCTCCAAACCCAACTCAAGCCTCTAGCATAGCTTTACCCCTCGAGTTTGGCTCCAACTCAGTCAAATCTATGAAATAATGACCTTACAATATTAATAATAGCTAAACAAACTAAACCCAATGCCTAAATATGAATTTCTAAGCTTTCTTCCCAAAATTCCAAAAATCGACCCCGGGCCCGCTTGGTCAAAACACGAGGTTCGAACCAATTTCATGTTACCCATTCCCCCACGAGCCCAGATATATAATTTATTTTCAAATTCGACCCCAAAACGAGGTCTAAATCAAAGAAAATCGAAAAGCTCTAACTCTACCCTTTCCCCCCAATTTCAACCCTAGATTACATGATTTAGGTTTAGAAACTCATTAATTAATGAAGGAAAATGAAGGAAATGAGTGGGAATTTACTTACCCAAGAAGATTTGGTGAAGAAGTGCTCAAAAATTCGCTCAAGAGCTATGGAGAAGAAGAACTTGTGTGAAATATGGACTAAATCCCGTCACTGTTCTGTTTTTAGGCTTTTAAATAACTGGGCAAAAATGCCCTATGCGATTGCAGAAGAGGGGATGCGATTGCATATGGTCTGGTTGGATGTGCTTTGCGATCGCAGAAGACATATTGCGATCGCATAGAATAAAATAATACAATGCGATCGCGGAGGCTATAATGCGATCGCATAGAAGGGTTTCTGGGCCTTGGCAATTTTCTCTATGCGATCGCATCCTATCCTATGCGATCGAATAGAAGGAAAAACTGGGCAACTGACAGCAGCAATTCTGCTGTATTTTCTAAGATCAAAAACACCCCGAACCACCTCCGAAACACTACCGAGCCCTCGGGGCTCCCAACCAAACACACACACTAACTTAACAACATCCTACGAACTTAACCATGCAATTAAATCGCCAAAATAACATCATAAATGAGGAATCACACCTCAAAATCATCACTTTTTCATCAAACCTCATAAACTTTCAAACTTAGAGATTTAGGTCCGAAACACGTCAAATGACGTCCGATTTCAACCAAATTTCACAGGAAGCTCTTAAACCACATATAAGACATGTACCGGGTGCCGGAACCAAAATACAGGCCCGATACCAATGCTTTCTAATCCATTTTCATTTCAAATTTCCAAATAAATTTCAGAAAATCAATTTCTTTTAAAAATTCATTTCTCGGGCTCGGGACCTCGAATTTCGATTCCGGGTATACGCCCGAGTCCCATATTTTTCTACGGACCCTCCGGGACCGTCCAATCACGGGTCCGGGTCCGTTTACCCAAAATGTTGACCAAGTCAACTTTAATCATTTTAAAGCCACATTTTGAAAATTTTCCCAGAATTTAACATATAAGCTTTCCGGCTACGCGCCCGGACTGCGCATGCAAATCGAGGCAAGTAAAAAATGAGGTTTTCAAGGCCTCGAAAGCACAGAATGAAAGAGAAAACAGGTGATGACCCCTTTGGGTCGTCACATTCTCCACTTTTAAAACAATCGTTCGTCCTCGAACGGACAAAAGAAATAAGTACCTGAGTCAGGAAATAGATAAGGATAACGGCTCCGCATATCAGACTCAGACTTCCAGGTCGATGCCTCAGGAGGCTGACATCTCCACTGGACATGCACTGAAGGAAAAATCTTCGACCTCAACTGTCGAACCTACCGGTCTAGAATAGCTACCGGCTCCTCCTCATAAGGCAAATCCTTGTCCAACTGGACAGTGCTGAAATCTAATACGTGAGCTGGATCACCGTGATAACTCCGAAGCATGGACACATGAAACACCGGATGCACGTCTGACATGCTAGGCGGCAAGGCAAGCCTATAAGCCACCTATCCCACACGATCGAGAATCTCAAATGGACCAATGAACCTAAGGCTAAGCTTGCCCTTCTTCCCAAACTCATCATGTCCTTCATAGGCAACACCCGGAGCAAGACCCGTTCACCAACCATGAAAGCTACATCTCGAACCTTACGATCCGCATAACTCTTTTGCCGTGACTAAGCCGAACGAAGCCTGTCCTGAATGATCTTGTCCTTATCCAAGGCCTCCTGAACTAAATCTGTACCCAATAACCGAGCCTCTCCCGGCTCAAACCATCCAACTGGGGACCGACATTGCCTACCATGCAATGCCTCATATGGGTCCATCTGAATACTGGACTGGTAGATGTTGTTGTACGCAAACTCTGCTAAAGGCCAAAACTGGTCCCACGAACCTCCAAAGTCGATAACACAAGCCCGAAGCATATCCTCCAAAATTTGAATAGTCCGCTCGGACTAACCGTCCGTCTAAGGATGAAACGCTGTGCTCAACTCAACCCGTGTGCCCAACTCTTGCTGAGCTGCACCCCAGAAATGCGAGGTAAACTGCGTACCTCGGTCCGAAATGATAGATACCGGCACACCATGAAGGTGAACAATCTCCCGGATATAAATCTCAGCTAACCTCTCGGATGAATAGGAGACTGCCACAGGAAAGAAATGTGCTAACTTGGTCAGCCTATCAACAATAACCCATATCGCATCGAACTTCTTCCGAGTCAACGAAAGTCCGATAACGAAATCCATGGTAATCTTCTCCCACTTCCACTCGGGAAGCTCAATCCTCTGAAACAAACCACCAGGCCTCTGATGCTCATACTTAACCTGCTGACAGTTCAAATATCAAGCCATATATGCAATAATATCTTTCTTCATCCTACGCCACCAATAATGCTGTCGCAAGTCTTGATACATCTTCGCGGCGCCCGAGTGAATAGAATATCGAGAACTATGGGCCTCCGCTAAGATCAACTCTAGAATCCCATCGACATTGGGCACACAAACTCGCCCCTGTAATCTCAAAATACCATCATCATCTAAGGTCACCTTCGTGGCACCTCCACGCTGCACCGTGTCTCTCAGGACACACAAATGGGGATCATCAAACTGCCGATCACGGATATGCTCCAATAATGAAGAACGAGCGACCGTACAAGCTAACACTTTCCTAGGCTCAGAAATGTCCAACCTCACAAATCGATTGGCCAAGGCCTGAATGTCCAAAGCAAGCGGTCTCTGGCTGACCAAAATATAAGCAAGACTACCCATGCTGACGGACTTCCTACTCAATGCATCGGCCACCACATTGGCCCTCCCCGGGTGATACAAAATAGTAACATCATAATCTTTCAATAACTCCAACCACCTCCACTGCCTCAAGTTCAACTCCTTCTACTTGAAAAAGTACTGAAGACTCTTGTGATCAGTGTACACCTCACACGTCACACCATATAGGTAATCCCTCCAAATCTTCAAAGCATGAACAATGGCTGCCAACTCTAGATCATGAACTAGATAATTCTTCTCATGGATATTCAACTGCCTCGAAGCATAAGCAATGACTCTACCATCCTGCATCAATACTGCACCAAACCCAATACGGGAAGCATCACAATAAACTGTATAAGGCCCTGAGCCTATGGGCAAAACTAATATCGGTGCCGTAGTCATAGCTGTCTTGAGCTTCTGAAAGC
This sequence comes from Nicotiana glauca, assembly GCA_026770625.1. NCBI lineage: Eukaryota > Viridiplantae > Streptophyta > Magnoliopsida > Solanales > Solanaceae > Nicotiana > Nicotiana glauca. Next base: position 26,493 of record MU717980.1, read on the forward strand.
TCGCCTCACACTCATCTGACCAACTGAACTGGGCACCCTTCTGGGTCAATCTGGTCATCGGGGCTGCTATAGATGAAAAGCCCTCCACGAACCGACGATAATAGCCTACTAACACTAAGAAACTCCGAAAATCTCAGTAGCTGATGCTGGTCGAGGCCAGTTCTTGACTGCCTCAATCTTCTTCGGGTCCACCTGAATACCCTTTACTGATACGACGTGACCTAGAAATGCAACCAAACTCAACCAGAACTCGTACTTCGAGAACTTAGCATATAACTGACTATCCTTCAGAGTCTGAAGAACCATTCTGAGGTGCTGCTCGTGCTCCTCCTGGCTGCGGGAGTACACCAGAATATCATCAATAAAGACTATCACGAACAAGTCCAAATAAGGCCTGAACACTCGGTTCATCAACTCTATAAATGCTGTTGGGGCATTAGTCAACCAAATGACATGACCAAAAACTCATAATGCCCATACCGAGTGCAGAATGCTGTCTTAGGGACATCAGACGCCCTAATCCTCAGCTAGTGGTAGCCAGATCTCAAATCTACCCTTGAAAACACCTTTTCACCCTAAAGCTGGTCGAACAGATCATCAATCCTCGGCAGTGGATACTTGTTCTTAATCGTCACTTTGTCCAATCGCTGGTAATCAATGCACATCCTCATTGAACCATCCTTTTTCTTCACAAATAACACCGGCGCACCCCAATGAGAAACACTAGGTCTGATAAAACCCTTCTTTAGCAAGTCTTGCAACTGGTCCTTTAACTCCTTCAACTCTGGCGGGGCCATGCGATACGGCGGAATGGAAATGGGCTGAGTGCTCGGAGCTAGATCAATACAAAAATCAATATCCCTGTCGGGTGGTATACCTAGCAGGTCTGAAGGGAAAACCTCGGGGAACTCCCAAACAATAGGAACATAATCAATAGAAGTGACCTCTGCGCTGGAATCGCGAACATACGCCAGATAAGTCAAACACCCCTTCTCGACCATGCGTCGAGCCTTTACATATGAAATAACACTGCGGGTGGCATGACCTGGGGTCCCTCTCCATTCCAATCGGGGCAAATTTGGCAAAGCCAAGGTCACGGTCTTGGCGTGACAATCCAAGATAGCATGATACGGGGACAACCAATCCATCCCTAATATAACGTTGAAATCCACCATGTCTAAGAGCAATAAATCAACACGGGTCTCAAGACCCTCAAACACTACCACACAGGAACAATGAACTCAGTCGACCACTATAGAATAACCCACCGGTATAGATACATAATCAGGAATACCCAAAGCATCACTAGGCATAGTCAGGTAGGGTGCAAAATACGACGACACATATGAATACGTAGATCCAGGGTCAAATAGCACTGAAGCATCCCTATTACAGACCAAAATAGTACCTGTAATAACTGTATCTAAAGACTCAGCCTTTGGCCTGGCTGGAAGCGCATAACATCGGGGCTAGGCCCCACATCCCTGAACCTGATCTCTGGGACGATCGGCTACTGGTTGGCCTCTACCTCTGGCGGTCCGAGCTCCACCTCTATGATCTCTACCTCTACCTCTATGGCCTCTACCCCCGCCTCTAGCTGGCTGGGCAGCTTGTGGATCACCTGATGCCTGAATCATAGGACGAGGACCCTACTGCTGAGAGCTGTCAAAAGCTCGAGGGCAATACCTGGTAATATGTCTCATGTCGCCACACGTGTAACAAGCCATTGGCTGCTGAGAATAACGGAGTAGTGGTGCGTTGATAGGTGCTGATGGTGAACTGAAAAGCTGTTAGTCAGAAGACTGCGGCTGAGAGCCACGACCACCTGAAGTACCATGTGAGACCTGTAGGGCTGACTGAAAGGGCCTTGGAGGATGGCCTCTACCATAAGAATCCCCACCTCCAGACGAGGTACCACTGAACCTACCTGCATGACGGGGTCTCTTATCTGACCCATGACCACCTCCCCGTGCAAGAGCCATCTCAACTCTACGAGCCGTGTTGGCCGCCTCCTGAAAAGAAATCTCACTACTGGCTCCCATAGCCATCTGGAGACGGATCGGCTGAATCAACCCATCAATAAAACTCTGCACCCTCTCTCTCTCAGTGGGGAGTATAACAATAGCATGGCGTGCCAGATCAATGAACTGAGTCTCATACTGCATGACTGTCATAGAGCCCTGCTGGAGGCGCTCGAACTGCCTGCGAAGAGCCTCTCACTGAGTAACTGGGAGAAACTTCTCCAAAAACAACTTTGCAAACTGGTCCTAAGTCAATGATGGCGACCCTGCTGGTCTGGATAAACAATAGTCCCTCCACCAAGTCTTGGCGGATCCTGGTAGTCGAAAAGTGGTAAAGTCGACCCCATTGGTCTCCACAATACCCATAGTCCGAAGGATCTCATGGCAGATAAATAATAAATCATGTGGATCCTCTGAAGAAGTACCTCTGAATGTGGTGGTGAAGAGCTTGGAGAACCTATCAAGCCTCTACAAAGCATCTGAAGACATAGCCGCTCCATCGCCGGCCTGGGTCACAATACTCGGCTGAACCGCCACAGCTGGCTGAACCACTGGAACCTGAGCCTGGGGAGCTACCTGCTCCGGAGTACGTGTAGCAGGAGTCTGAATTCCTCCTCCAGCCTGAGATGTGGCTGGTGCTGTTGGAAGCAAACCTGCTCTAGTGACGCTCTCCATGAAGCCTGCCAGTCTGACCAAAGCGTCCTGAAGATCTGGGGTGACTATGAACCCCTTTGGGACCTGAGATGGGGCCCATCGAAGCTGCTGGGGCTGGAATCTCCTCATCATAATCAATATGAGGCTCCACCTCTGGGACTGCTGCTCGGGGCTGAGCTCTGCCCCTGCCTCGGCCTCTAGCACGGCCTTGGCCTCGCCCTCTACCCCTCGTAGGAGCTGCTGCTGGGGGCTCGGGATGCTGCGCGGTATAAGAGGAAGCACGTGTTCTTGCCATCTGCGAAAGAACAGAGTAGAAAGACAATCAGTATTTGAGAAACAGAATCGCACGACACAAAAGAACAAAAGTGAAATTTTCCTAACTCCGTAGCCTCTGGGGGATAAATACAGACGTCTCCGTACCGATCCCTCAGACTCTACTAAGTTTGTCCGTGAATTGTGAGACCTATGTAACCTAGTGCTCTGATACCAACTTGTCACGACCCGGATTTACCACCAACGGGAGTCGTGATGGCGCCTACTAATAGGATCTAGGAAAGCCAATTAATTTAATACTTCTCTAAACAGCATCAACAATATAAAGAAAGACAAGACAATTAATATAAAAGTGGAAGTCTTAAACCATAAATAACTGAAACCAAGTGCGGAAGCTCAAATACATCTCTACCTAGATCTGGTGTCACTAAATCACGAACTTCTACAAAATGCTAAATACAAAGTCTGAATAAAAATACAGTACTTTCTGATTTGGTACAAAGGAAGTCAAACGAAAAACAAAGATAAGAGAGACTCCGGGCCATTCGGACATCAGCAAGGCTACCTCGGGAATCTCTGGACTAAAGTCACCTCCTAATATTCCTACTTCTATCCAAAAGCTCCTGCTCCGGTACTGTGATCTGTGCAAAAAGATGCACAGAGTGCAGCATCAGCACAATCGACCCCATGTGCCGGTAAGTGCCTGGCCTAACTCCGATGAAGTAGTGACGAGGCTAGACCGGACTACCAATCAACCTGTACAGATACATATATACAAGTACTTCAAAATAACAGTGGAAAGTAATAATCAAGACTGGGAGGGGAACATGCTTTTGGGGATAACAGATAAAATAGAATAGTAGGAATAAATAAGGAAAACTATAACTGTTCCCTTCTAACACAGAATACGTGGTCGGCGTGCCACACGATCCCATTTCATGATATATAAGTGGTCGGCGTGCCACACGATCCCATTTCATGATATATAAGTGGTCGGCGTGCCACACGATCCCCTTTTCATAATATATAAGTGGTCGGCATGCCACACGATCCCATTTCATAATATATCAGTGGTCGGCGTGCCAAACGATCCCATTTTCATAATTTATAAGTGGTCGGCGTGCCACACGATGCCATCTAATAATATATAAGTGGTCGGCGTGCCACACGATCACATTTCATAGTATATAATGGTTTCCCGGCAAGGGAACAAGTATCAATTCAACTATCCCGGCAAGGGAGAATACAAATAAATAATTAATTCCCGGCAAGGGAGCAACAACAATAACTTACACGTCCCGACAAGGGAATAATTACCTCTCTTTCTCTTTCGTTCATTTCTCACTTCCTAATCATGTCAGAATTTGAGTCAACGCTCCAAGGAGTTTACAAATCATATTTCCTCTTCATACTGTTTACATTATATAGAAACCATCAATTAAACAAGGAAGAGTCACTACGGAATCCCAAATAAGCACAATAAGGACTCACGGTCATGCTAGACACCGGTGTATAGATACTCGTCACCATGCCTATACACCGTACTCAACATTTAGAAATTAGCAAATAATACTCTAATACTATTCCCTCAAGCCAAAGTTAGATCAAACACTTACCTCGAATGCTCCAAACTCAACTCAAGCCTCTAGTATAGCTTTACCCCTCGAATTCGGCTCCAACTCAGTCAAATCTATGAAATAATGACCTTACAATATTAATAATAGCTAAACAAACTAAACCCAATGCCTAACTATGAATTTCTAAGCTTTCTTCCCAAACTTCCAAAAATCATCCCCAAGCCCACTTGGTCAAAACACGAGGTTCGAACCAATTCCATGTTACCCATTCCCCTACGAGCCCGGATATACAATTTGTTTTCAAATTCGACCCCAAAACGAGGTCGAAATCAAAGAAAATCGAAAAGCCCTAACTTTACCCTTTTTTCCCAATTTCAACACTAGATTACATGATTTAGGTTTAGAAACTCATTAATTAATAAAGGAAAATGAAGGAAATAAGTGGGAATTTACTTACCCAAGAAGCTTTGGTGAAGAAGTGCTCAAAAATTTGCTCAAGAGCTGTGGAGAAGAAGAACTCATGTGAAATATGGACTAAATCCCGTCACTATTATGTTTTTAGGCTTTTAAAATAACCGGGCAAAAATGCCCTATGCGATCGCAGAAGAGGGGATGCGATCGCATAGGGTCAGGTTAGATGTGCTTTGCGATCGCAGAAGACATATTGCGATCGCATATAATAAAATAAAGGGGATTGAACTTTGTACAATGCGATCGTGGAGGCTATAATGCGATCGCATAGAAGGGTTTTTGGGCCTTGGCAATTTCCTCTACGCGATCGCAGGCTATCCTATGCGATCACATAGAAGGAAAAACTGGGCAACTGACAGTAGCAATTCTGCTGCATTTTCTAAGATCAAAAACACCCCGAACCACCTCGAAACACTCCCGAGCCCTCGGGGCTCCCAACCAAACACACACACTACCTCAACAACATCCTACGAACTTAATCATGCGATTAAATTGCCAAAATAACATCATAAACGAGGAATCACACCTCAAAATGATCACTTTTTCATCAAACCTCATAAACTTGCAAACTTAGAGTTTTAGGTCCGAAACACGTCAAATGACGTCCGATTTCAACCAAATTTCACAGGAAGCGCTTAAAGCACATATAAGACTTGTACCGGGCGCCAGAACCAAAATATGGGCCTGATACCAATGCTTTCTAATCTATTTTCATTTCAAATTTCCAAATAAGTTTCCGAAAAACAATTTCTTTTAAAAATTCATTCTCGGGCTCGGGACCTCGGATTTCGATTCCGGGCATACGCCCGAGTCCCATATTTTTCTACGGACTCTCAAGGACCGTCCAATCACGGGTCCGGGTCCCTTTACCCAAAATGTTGACCCAAGTCAACTTTAATCATTTTAAAGCAACATTTTGAAATTTTCCCCAGAATTTAACATATAAACTTTCTGGCTACGCGCCCGGACTGTGCATGCAAATTGAGGCAAGTAAAAAATGATGTCTTCAAGGCCTCGAAAGCACGGAATGAAAGAGAAAACAGGTGATGACCCCTTTGGGTCGTCACAATAGAAAGCTGGAATTTTCGGACAAAATTGCCTTTCAGAGGTTCTGCGGCCGTACAATTTCATGTGTGGTCCACACTTTGCTTCAGCTTCACAGGATTTGAATCTTGCGGCCCACAATTTTGAACCGCGGCCGTATCTCTCATTTTTTTCGGTCCGCACATTTTTGGGTGCGGCAGCACAAGGGTCTTCTGCGGATCGCACAAATGCACTTGCTGCCATATAGCTGATCTTCTGAGGCTGCACAGTAATTGTGTGGTCCGTACTTTCGTTGATATTGAAATGAAAACTCTCAGAACTTTGGTTCTTGCTTAGCTTCTGCGGCCACACATTTTATGTGCAAATCGGATTTTGCTCTTATCTCTGCTAAGCTTGCCTTCATAATCTGCGACCGTAATGATATTCTACAGTCCGCACTTTGAGCTTCTGTGCCTATTTTTTTTCTTGAGTTTAAATCACTCCTTCTTGAGTTGAATTTCATCTTAGTGGTTCATTTTCCAATACTCATGCAATTAAGCATATTTCATCAGTTTTTGGGAACACAATTAAACGCTTTTGGATTAAAACAAGAGCTAAAAGGCGCTAATAACTAGTCAAAATCCCCGCTTATCAACTCCCCCAAACTTAAAATTTTGCTTGTCCTCAAGCAAATAAGGTAATTCCTACCTCCACAAGCTAAGAGCTATTCTAGCTAATCTAAGATGCATCAATCACACATCAATTGGGACCAACAATTACCCACAACACTTATGAATTATCAACAAAATAATGATTTGAATTTTTAAGCACAAATAGTTCTAATGTGACATTTGAGCACCAAGAGTTGACTTTATTCATAAAGGAAGCTCGCTCTTTCATGTAGGTAATTGTAGATCCCAAACTCCTTCTCCTCTACTCTCCGTTAGCATATCTCACTTAAGAATGTACACTCAATTCAAAAATTTGTGAAAAGTTTGCTCATCTCTCTCAAAAGAATGTCACAAGTACGACTCTAAGTACCATGTGCTTGCCCCTCATGTGGATCACCACTAATGTAAGTTCACTCGGTTTGAAATCATGTAGGGTTTTTTCGAAATGTAATGAAAGCTTTTGTACTAAGGTTGGATATGTTGGAATAGAACGGGTTCATCTTTGCTTAAGTACTCCATTTTCTCTTTTCGGCTCATGTTTTGTCGACACTTTGAGGCATTTTCTTTTTTTCCTTAAGGGAACTACAGACTTTACATTACTCTTTCTTGGTCATGATATTTGTTTTCTCCTTCTTTATTTTCTCCAAGCTTTGCATCGTTACTTTTCTTTGAATCACTTCAACTCTTCAACTTATTCACTTTCTTTTTGCATTTTTCTTTTTGTTCTTTCTTTCTTTTCTTTGCTTTTCCTTTTTTTTCCATTTATTTTCTCTTTTTGTGCCTTGATACCTTTTTTAAACTCCTCGTCTCTCCTCCAAACTTATGTTTTAGCCAATTGTTGTTACAACCCATATCCACACGCATTAGTTCATGCCATATGTTAGTTAACACAAATCCAATAAGGAATTATTCTTGAGATGATAAGAAGTTAATCATAT
>MU717981.1:0-33272 GCA_026770625.1 Nicotiana glauca
ACTGCCTGAGCCAGGCCAGTGCAAACCGATAGAATCTGAGCTAGGGCCTCCTGAAGACCCGGAATCACAATAGGCGCAGCTAGTGCCCGAGCAGGTGCTGCTGGAGTCTCTACAGCTGGAGGTTGATCCTGAATGGGGGCAACCGGTGGGTCAACTGGTGCTGCCCCTGCTGCTCTGACTCGACCACGACCACGACCACGGCCGCGTCCACAGCCTCTAGTGGGTGGCAATGGTGGTCGTCCGCCACGTCCGGTAGCACGGGTTCTCGTCATCTGCAAGAGAATAGAATATAGAAATTTAGTTCTTGGATAAACAAGGTCGCACGACAAAAATTTCAAGAATATGAAGTGTTTCCTAAAGGTTCTGCAGCGTCTCGAGGATAAGTATAGACGTCTCCGTACCGATCCGCGAGACTCTACTAAACCAGCTCATGACTCGCGAAACCTAGTAACCTAGGCTCTGATACCAACTTGTCACGACCCCAAACCCCAGTCGTGATGGCGCCCAACACCTTGTTAGGCAAGCCCGACCTTTAGGACATTCTCATCCCAAGTTTACAAAGCTCTTTATCAGTTATTAAATTTAAAAACACCGAGTAAGAAAAATCTCAATCTGATAGTAATAAAAACTGTGCGGAAACCACAATAATATCCAAAACAGCCCATATCAAATCTGGCGTCACGAGTCAGAGCCTCTAGATACAACAAAGCAACATCCTATACATATGAAAGTCTAGATGCGGAAGTAAAAGAAGATAAGAGGAGAAATCGGGTCCTGCGGACACCAGACAGCTACCTCGATGACTCCGACAGATAAACTAGGCAGCAACAAAAACTCAGCTATTCCTCCGGGATCCCTGTATCTGCACACAAGGTGAAGGGAGTAATGTGAATACTCCGATCCAGTGACTAATAAAAATAAACAACGACTGAAAGCATAAAATCCCATAAAGGCACAAATAACACTATTTCAAGCAGTAAAATCAATTATACAATAAATCAGTGGAGTATCAGATAATTCTCTTTTAAAACAGTGAAGACAATTAATTTTCAACAAGTAAAGAATAATCAGAAACTCGCCCCTCGGGCTTAATATCAAATCCTCAGCACAGTATCAGCCCCACGGGCTCACTCCCAACTCACCAACACACAACATCGTCCTCGGGCCCACTCCCAACTCACAAAAATACAACATCGACCTCTCGGGCCTACTCCCAACTCACCTGGGTACCCTACGCTCACTGGGGGTGTGTACAGACTCCGGAGGGGCTCCTACAGCCCAAACGCTATATCATAAGGCCTTAAAGCCTTCACACATCACACTCGAGTCCTGAAAGCCTCCTCACATCACTCAACATATCCTCACATATGGCCCTCGGCCTCAATCGGTCCAAAAAAATAATCATAAGCCCATTGGGCATTAGTAAAACAATGGTGCTCAGCTCAAATAACATTATATAAATATCATTTAAATATCGATTTGAGTATAAATGTAGTTGAGTTCATAAAGTAGTATAATTCAATTGGACTGAGTTCAAACAATATTTCAATTAGTAGGGAAAATAGTGATGAAAATTCACAAAAGATTTTGAATAATTGGCACGAAGCCCAAGTATGGCAATAAGCCTAAATCATGGTGAAAAATAACAAGTCCTTGCCAAATACGCGGTAAAATATCAATCGGGATAGACCAAGTCACAATCCCCAATAGTAAATGACCCCGCGCCCATCATACAACGCGTGTCTCATCTTAACATAGCACTACATTGTGCAAATCCGGGGTTTCAAACCCTCAGGACATCATTTAAAATCATTACTCACCTCAAGACTGTCAAAGTCTAGTTTGCTATGCCCATGCCTCTCAAATTAGCCTCCTCGTGCGTAGAATCTGGGCAAAACCACAAGGAATACGTTTTGATAAGCTAATGGGACATAACCCAATTGAAAGAACTCGAAAAACACCCAAAAATATGAAGTTGGCAAAACCCGAGCCCTGGGCCCACATCTCAAAAAATTATAAAATTAACATAACCGGCTTCCTTATCTTGCCACGAGTTCATACATACCAAATTCACAAAAATCAGAGTCCATTTGGCCCCTCAAATCACTAGTTTAAACTCTTTCAAATCTCAAGCCCTAACCTCCATTTTTGGCCTTAATTCCCTTGGATTTTCAGTGTTAATCCACGTTTTTACACCCTAACAACATAATCTAGAACCAAGAATCCATACCTGATGAAGACTCTCGAAACCCTCTTCGAAATCGCCCAAAATCCCCTTAGTCCGAAATGAAAATGTTGAGTTGCTTCTAAAATTCGCGAAGATGAAATTAATACCCTCTGAACAGCATTTTCCGCTTCTGCAATGCCTTTGTCGCTTCTGCGACATTGCTTTTGCGATTCTTTATCCGCTTCTGCGGTTCTTCGACTTTTACACAGGACCGCTTCTGCGGTCAACCAATCGCAAATGCGAGACTGCTTCTGCGGTCCGCATGTCCGCTTTTGCGAAACCTCCCAAGCCTCCTCCTTTCGCTTCTGTGACTTCCCCTATCGCTTCTGCGGAACCGCTTCTACGGTCCATTTCCGCAGAAGCGGGAATACCAAATATCAGACCCTTCAGCAAATCCTTAAACTCCAATTTCATCCCGTTAGCCACCCGAAATCATCCCGAGGCCCCCGAGACCTCAACCAAAAGTACCAACACAACTTAAAACATTATTAAAACTTGATCAAACCATCAAAACACTATAGTTAACATCAAAATCATCAAATTTCCTCAAATCAAAGCATAAGTTTAACCAAAACTTCCAAAACTCGCATTCAATCGAAAACCCGAACAAACGATGTCCGAATTATCTAAAATTTTACACACATATCCAAAATCAGCTACAGAAGCTACAGCAACTCTCGGAATTCCATTCCGACCCTTGGATCAAAATCTCACCTATCAACCGGAATCCGCTAAAATTCAAACTTCGCCAATTCAAGCCTAATTCCACACCAGACCTCCAAATTCAATTCTGATCGCACTCCTAAGTCACAAATCATCCCCCAAAGCTAACCGAACCACCGGAACTCACATCCAAGCCCTCTAACTATATAGTCAACTTCCGATTGACTTTTCCAAAACAAGCTTCCTTCTAAGAGGCTAAGTGCCTCATTTCCAACTAAAATCAATCTAACTTTATCCGATCAACTCAAATACTGATATTAAATCATAGAGAAACATAATATGGGGGAAACGGGGCGGTAACTCACGTGAAAACGGGCCGGGTCGTCACACCACTTGACCATAACATCCAGTCAACGCAGTTGGATTTAACGCGGTTGAAGGTTTGGAACTTACCATAGCATCCAGTAATTTTCTTTCCTCAAAAGTAATTGCTGGAGCGTCTAAAGATTGTGAAGGTACTTCAAAAACAAAAGTGTTTAATGTAACCAATGATTGTTTAACCATATTAGTGTTCAGCATCATTTCCTTCTAGGCCTCCTTAATAATTTGTTCAACATGAGTGTTAGAAAAATGTAGTGTAGGAGTAGTAGAGTTGTGTGCTTGCTTGCCCCAATGTTGTTAAAAGCGACCGATTCCTCACTTAAAACGAGAAGCGATGCGAAGCGAGGCATTGATCTGAAGCGTATCAAGTACACAAAAGTGATCGCTTTCCCTGAAAAAGTGAGAAGCGAGGAAGCGAATAAAGCGACAGAAGCGAGTTCTTCTCTTTATAGCTGGGCTTCCAACATTAATTAATTAAAAAACTCTCTTTTTTTAACTTCAAGATCATCAAGTTTGGTCCCAGGTATGTGATTTCTTCCTCCTCCCCCTCTTCTTCTTCTTCTTCTTTTTCTTCTTCTTTTTCTTTTTTTTCTTTTTCTTTCACTGTTCAGTGTCCATATAGCAGCGAAATGCTGGCGAAATTTTTTCCCCTTCAGTTCTTCTTTTTCTTATTATCCTCTTCTTCTTCATGTTCTTACACTATTTCAGTGATAAATTGCAGCAAAATACTGTTCATTTTTTGTTTCAGTTATACTGCCATTTTTTTCATATCATTTATTCTTATTTGAAGGGATGTATTAGGGCATACCTGCCAGGAAACTTTGTATAAATTAGTTGGCCTCTTAAGAAGCAGTTCGGGTTGCCCTTAACCATTCAAACTTTTAAATTTAGGAAGCATGTGTGGTGTACCTCTAATGGGAATGATTACATGAGAAGTTTCTTTTAGGTGTAACAAGTGAAAGAAATTATGAAAAATTTATATGCACTGGAAACTAAACACATAAAAAGTATCTTTTGGTGGTAAGAATTGGAAATTGTATGGTTATACAAAGACATAGGGAGGAGGCAGGAACTGGTGCTGCTGCTGACATTGGTTCTCAGGGTCTATCAATTATAGTTTCTGATTCTATGTTCAATTAAAAAAATTTTAAATCACTCCTTGAGGCATACATCTACATCTGCTGCTACTTGCTAGAAATAACACCTCACCTTTTAAATCACTTATATGGACTATGTAGTTTCTCTTTCTTTTGTGGGATTCCCTCTCTGTCCACCTATGTTAGATACATAAGAGAAGCGAAAATATTGAAGACTTGATTACATCTCGTCTTTAATTAGATACTGCAATTGGCAATACTATATTATCATACAGAAACTTGCCCTTATCTATCTGATCTCGATTGCAATTTGGACTTAAAATCTCCTAATTTATTACTGCTGCACAGCAAAAGTCAGCGGCTTGAATTGTTTTCTTTTCTTCCTATTTGGTCCTTGATGAAAGCGGCTTCTTGTGGATTGCACTTAAGAATTGTTTGATTGCCTTCATTATTGCACAATCTACATGCTATGCCATTCTGAGATTTTGCTTGCTATGCTATTCTGAATAGGTCCGATATAACAGTGCTTATATGTTCGCAAAGTCATAAGTAATTTTAAATATGAGATGGCAACTTTGATAGTATGCCAATTGCCCAAGTTATTTGGGCTAAAGTAATTTAATTTTTTTTTGTATGTAGGATGAATCAAGCGGCAGCTCTTAAGAGAAAAGTTCTGAATCCAAACAAAGCTCAAAGTCCAATGAAGAATATAGGTTTCGATTTCCAATACAGATCAAGTGCTTAACTAGCCAAAAAAATTCAGATTAAGAGAGAAATGTTTGCAAGTAATCGCAACGATAAAATGATAAAGAGCATGCATTACTTGGAGTTAAAAGGAAGAATTGTATGCCTGCAATATTAGAAGGGCAAAGTAGACAGAAGTTAACTTAATCCGATGTGTCAATTCAAAAGTTAGGAAGGAATAGATTATCGGTGTACAAATCAATCCAATCATCTTCAAGGGAAGATCTGAACACTTCACATAGTATTGCAAGTGAAGGACAAATTAAACAAAGGTCAATTCAATTGGAGGAGCCCATTCAAAAGCAAGGAACGAGTAAATTACCTGTGCCCATATCCATGATCCAATCATCTACAAAGGTAGATCCTAACACTTTACATATGCTTACTAGATCACAAGGTGAAGGAGAGAAACAACTTGATATTCAGGAGCTACAAAACTGTAAAGTGGTAAAGACAAACCCAGTCCTACCGTCGATGAGTGTTAATCAATTTCTATAAAAATATGGGATACAAGTCGGTGGTGAAAAATATCCTGATAATCACCCATAAAATAAAGTCAGATTTATGTCCTCTCCTATTATTGATGAGCGTGAAATAGAATTGGATTATTTGTCCGCACAAAATGAAGTTGGTGACGATGAATTTATTGGAGATGAGGAGATAAACATCGATGGTGTTGCAGGTGGTATGTCTTAAACCTTATAATTATTCTACATATTTTGAATTTTTTTTTCTCTTATGTCTTGCTTGTTATATCAATCTAGGGACATCAGAGAAGAAAAGAGTTCGAAGGAAAACAATATGTTCTTATATTCATGGAAATTTTTTTGAAGAAACAGAGGAGGTGACATTTGATAAAGGACAAGCAGTTGGACCAACTGACAAGAGAGTGTCTGATTTGACCAACTTTTTAGGAACGATTGCAAGGAATCCAAGATTTATCCCCTTGGTGCATACTAGTTGGCATGGTGTGTCAAAGGATATTAAGCAACGAATGTGAGAATATGTCAATGTAAGTATAATTAATTTTTCAATTATATATTTTTTGTATTTTTCCTACTAATGTTGTGTCAAAGGATATTATGTTTATGTGTTGTTTTGTAGTCCAAATTCTTAATTCCAGCTGAAGGAGAGAAGTGGGTAATGACTGGTCTTCGTGGTGCTTAGAAGCGACACAAGAGAAATATTAAGAAGAAATATTTTGATAAAAGTGCTACAATTGACGAAATACTACAAAATCATCCCAATGAGATATCCGAAGTTCAATTCCGTCAATTGATTGAGTATTGGGATGACGAAGATATCCAAGTAAAATTAAACCGTGCATTTCTACATTTTCTACCTATTGTTGAAGTATGCTACAAATGGCATTTCTACATTTCTACATTTTCTACCTATTGTTAGCTACCTACTATAATTTTAGTAGAGCTGTCACATTGCATTGTCTTGGGCATCTACAAGAATATAACTTTACTAATAGTTTGAAGGTACTTGAAAATACATTAGTTGAAGCAGATAGAAAATCGTCTGCTACCATTTCAAGAATCTTCTTTCTTGTGTATGCTTTATCTGAAATATGATTGGTCGATTGTAGCACTCTGCCACGCTCCACCACTATAAACACCTGGGATTCTGCCTTCAACTGCTACTACTAATATTAGTGAAAAAATAGAAGCAATAAAGGCCACACTCAAATTATATTTTTAGCAACAGGTATATTGTTTTCTTTTTTATTTATTAATTTATATGTTTCTTTTGTTGTTAGGTTATGTGCCAATTAAATTCTGAAAATAGGAGAAAACAAAAGTGGAGGCATCGAATGGGACCTATTAATTTTGCGAGTACGTGTGGAATTAGTAATATTTAGTCGACACTTTGTAATATGACCTTCATTTCTTTTTGTAATTTGTCGGAACACAGTGATTTCTTTTTATATCTTCTTTGATGTAATTTGTAGCGCACAACCAAAGAGAATAATGAAAAACCATCAAAGTCTAAAATATTTATTACAACTCGTACAAAGAAAGGGAAGGAAGTTCATGCGGATACTGAGGTTGCAATAGTAAGTCATGCTGCATGTTAAGTCTTGTTATTGTATTTTCTCTCTTTAACTGAATGTGTTTCTTTAATAAGGTTTTATTTGTACAAGATATTAGATATTTTTCAACCCTTCTCAAATAATATGATTATACCTGCACAAGATTTTTAATATGATGTTGCCTGCACAGAATTCTCCATTCTGTATCCTTTGATCCAGTAACTTATTCTAGTGTTATGAACCAAAGAGTTTATTTTGTATCCTTTGATTTTCTTGCTATTCCTTTGTCCTTAGATTTAACATCCTTTGATCCAGTAACTTATCCAGCAGTTTCTCCGTTACTGCTGAAATTTTCAGCTTGCAAAGCAATCTCACGATCCTGCTTGTCACTTTTCGGTTTAGCGGCTTCTTGTGAATCCTCCTTGGCACAACCTGCTCACTTCCATCCTTCAAAAGAGTTGTTTGTGCACCGACACTAGATTGATTAGCAATTCACTAAGTAACATCTTTAACTTCCATACCAGTTGATTTATCAGTTGATTTACCCAATCTAATAGTAGGTCGATTACCATCTGTCGCACTAGCTTTTGCCTTCTCATGTGCAAACTGATGTACATTAGTTTGCCCCTGTCCTTTTTGTCCATCACCTGGACCTGTAGCAACACCAGCCTGCTCGTTAACCTCCAATCTAACAGGTGGATTTTCAGCATACTCATAATCCCCCTTGATGTGATTTTGAAGCCTGTGTAACAGCTGTAGAATTAAACAAGAAATTTCATAGGTGGTATATATGGTTCAAGGTTTAAATAGGATTAAACAAGATTAACCAGGTTTAAACATTATTAAATAGGATTAACCAGATAAACAGGAAATTTCATAGGTGGTATTTCTGGTTCAACTTATTCTTAATTTTTGGACTTGTCTCTAATTTTTCTGTAGCCAGTGCTGGTCGCGGTTCTGATTTATTATGTGCAAATAGCTGAAAAGAAGTTGGGAAGTTGGGTGATGGTTCATAGGCTGAAGAAATTAAGTACCTCATATGAAAGACTGACAAACCCAGCTAACAACTAAACTTTTCCTGTCGCCTTTGCGTTTGATGAGACCTCTTCATTCATATTAAGATGTCAAATACCTAAGTGGTCTTATAGTATATTATCTGAAGCAAAGGAAATAAGGTATAAGAACAGGGATATCCCACTTGTCTTATAGTACATTATCTGAAGCAAAGGAAACATTTTGCAGGCTATCGCTATTTGGTACATGTTCACAAATTTCCTTCTTGGACAAGAGTTAACTGCTTCTAAACTTAACACCTATTTTCCCATTAAAAAACTGCAATAATGAAGCTATACAGAAGAACAGGATGTAAATGATGAAAATAGTATGTTTGATTTCATCAATTTACTACAGGAATCAATTTCTGCATAGATAGATAGGTGCCCGTCTTTTTGTTTTTGCATTGGGGATTTTCTGACTTGTACCTATAGATCTCTTTCTTAGTGCTTTGCTGTTTGTTTTAATAAAGTACTTACCAGTTCAAACTTCCAAGAAAACAAAACATATCAATCAAGTTAAAAAACTGTATTAATTTTCTGATTTTGATGAAATGATGTAGTTTTAAGTTATTAGTGGCTAGTTTTCTGATGTAGTTTTAAGTTATTAGTGGCCAGTTTTCTTATACTAAATTTTAGTATCTTATTCCTAATTGCTAAAAAGTTTCAAAATGTTGTCAACTATATTTATTGTCTAGCATTATGTTCTTAGCGACAGAGTCTATTGGTGTAGAGACGCACAACTTAGCGCCTTAGTGCCTACGCTAAAGTGCCAACTAAGCCAGGCAAAGAGCAGCACCTTAGCTTAACCGAGATTCAGGGGCTTAGGTCTGCTCCTTTGAGCAATTCCTTTGTTCACTGAGAATGAATACGGTTAGATTGTGCTGGATGTTGCCAATGAATTTCAGCTAGGAAGTAAAACAAAAACTACAAAATGAAACTTCATATTAAAATGGTTATGATCATTGTCACTAAAAAAATCTATTGACATTCTTGGCTAAATTTTGAGGTATGTTAAACTTTTATTTAATCTGACTTGACTTGTTAAAACTTATTTTAGTGTTAGATCTATCCCGACTTGTAAGTGATGTGTAATAATATTTTTTTGACAGTCTGAACTTCAGAATAGCTAAAATTCTGGAGAAACAGCAGATGATGCATTTAGGGCTGTATTTGGAAAGGAGCAGCCTAGTCGGGTTAGATGCTATGGTAGATCGGTGACGACAAACTCTCTAAAAAAGGTGAATAAATCACCAAGTTTAAACAAAAGCATGCCAATGAAATAACTTCTTTGAAGAAAGAAATGAAGGAAATGATGAGGGAAGAAATGTGATGTTTTTTTAGTCAATTGGTGAAAAATAACCCTGGACTAGATTTTCATGATATACAAGGGTGTGTTGGATCTAATATTCCTTCACCGATTGATGCAAGTAGTGCACGAGCTATGAGAGGCAAAAATCTACAATATTCTTCTGGTTCAACTCATGCCCCGAGTATTGAGAAGGTATTTATATTTTACAATTTCAAAAACTACCTCAATCTTAAGTAACTTACAAAATCATGCTTTCTATAAGTGTGTGATAGGAAACTGAATCTATTGCCATGACTAAGATTCTAGGGGTCATAATGTTTGAAAGTAGACTATAGAAAAAATATTTGCAGAGTTGGTCATTGGTATCTCAATAGGTATTTTATTTCTTTGAGGAGATCATTTTGGAACTGTATTATCTACAAAATATTTTAAGTTCATATATAATGATTTCTTAATAAGCACACAAGGTTTAATGCAATGATTTGAGGCACAAAAAGAAAATATCAAAGATTTGCATTTGACAAGAGCATTCCAATCCTTTTGAAGGGTCGGTAAATTGTAGCTTCTAATTTTCATACTATTTCGTGTGTGTGTGTTGTTTCCTAATTTTTTCATTTTGAATGTGTAGGAAAATAAAGGTGATGCAATTGGAAATGGTGGTCACAAATCAATTTGAATCATTAAAGTGAATGGTGAAGACCTTTTGAACAAGATGTTTAATTTTGTTGACACTAAATATGAGTACATTTGATTTTGTAGAGGTCTTTGCTAGTGAACTTCTAGAACCAACATTGCTTTATTACTATAGATAGTACACAAAGTGTGTTTCTTTTGTTGAAATTTATTTCAAGTATATGCATTTGAATTATTTTTATTTTATTACTTATCATTTAAATTAATGATTCATACATATATGTGTGTGTGTGTGTGTGTGTGAGAGAACTTGATGCAAACAAATATAGTTTTTTAACCATAAAATTGTGGCTAATATAATTATTTGAAAAATAATTCAGTAGTGTAGACAAAATCGCCACGCTTAGAAAGTGTGGCCATAGGGATTGTCAATCTGACATTGTTAATGATAAATGTTGCTCTAAAAGCTACACTTTGTAAGCGTAGCCTATAACGTAACAAAGATCATGCTTTATAAGTGTAGCTTTATGTCACAAAAGCGTGGCTATATGAGAAAATATAAGTGTGGCCTTTGTACCGTATCGGCCAAACTTTTAAAGTGTTGCTTCTAAGGCAACACCTACAAAACGTGACCAATAGTGAAGGTTACGGGACTTTAGGCCACCCCCCAAAAGTGTTGCCTAAAGTCGTAAAGTGTTGCCTTTGCCCAAATGCTACACTTCTTGGCATCTTAGGCCACACTTCTCAGGGGTGGTTGTAGGCCTAAAATGTTGTAGTGTTTGTTTTTTAACACTGCTTATATTGCATGAGTATAAATGTCGGGGGATAAAAAAGGTGTGCCTATATCACGTTCAGGACAAAAGAACAAAAGTCCATGCCGGGCAGATAGAAGTGTTAAAACGAAACCCAATCACCGTGAAAAATATAAGAAAATATTAGCGGATAGAAAGGAAGCATTATTATTAAACCGACGTATGAAAGAATTCGATTCAAGAAAATGTCTTCCAGAAAATCGTACTCTAGATAACTCAGTCAAATCATCATCTCTAAGTATTTCGACACTTCAAAGGGAGAGTGCTCTCATAATAAGAGATTCTGCTCTTACTTCATAATAAGATTAGCAAATTAAACTTTCGCTTTTCTGTTTAAATGTAGTCATATAAATTAAACATGTTTCACGCTTCTTTATTAGTTGCTAAATGTGAAGTTAGTACTTTACCTGCCGCTTCTGCAAAAGGAAAAAGTTTAGTTGGTCGTTTTTCCATCTTTGAAACATGTGAGTATAAGAAGCATATTATTTTAATAAAATTTCTTTTGCCGTAAACTATTTCCTTATGTAATTCATAACTACGTCTATATTAGGATCCATATCAGGTACATCTAATTAACAATGTGATGTTGGTTCAGAGAATGTAGCAAATAGAGGTTTGTATCACCCTCAAGTTAGAATAGTATTCGTTATCTTCCTTTAGAGTGAAAATTGACTCCTAATCATTTCCGTAATATTAGGGGTTAGACTACGTAGATCCCAATAGATAACGAACTTGAGTCTGGTAAGTGACTGCAATGATCAATCCAACACTAGCTTTGGTTGAGAAAAAGGCATAAACGAATGCAAACAAGTTCACCCAAGGTTCGTATCTACTGATCTTGTGAGATTATATAATGCACCGAAGTTTCAGATTAAAAAACCTAAGGTTTAAAGCCATGAAGGTCGCAAAATTTATGTGAAATGTGATCTAATCGTAAAAACAGAAAGAAAATAGACACAACTTTGTCACATTAATATTTTTAATAGTTGGAGCAATAATGTTATTAAGCTAGGAAAATATTAAGGTATTCACAAGAGCTATAACTTATGAAAATAATAAGTGCATCAGTCAAATTCGAGGACGAATGTTCCAAAGGGGGGAATGATGTTAGGCCCCGCAATATTACGTCGATATTATTTCTCGCAGTACTACATTACGATGACGCTACGCTTCGCAGTATTAAATATTTTCAAAAAACTTGGATACACCAAATACAAGAAGACAATTGACATTTTCATAGGACATCGCGGACTAGTCACCTGTGATGGCCCAAAAAGGGTCATCACTTGCTTGTAATTAAATTCTATGACTCCAAGGCCTTGAAAATCTCATCTAAAGTCACCTCGATTTGCGTGTACAGTTTGGACGCGTAGCCGGAAAGCATATCGACTTTCAGACCGGGGTACGCAGTTTACCTCACATTTTTGGAGAGCAGTTCAGCGAGAGTTGGGCATACGGGTTGAGTTGAGCACAACATTTTATCCCTAGACAGACGGGCAGTCTGAGCCGACTATTCAGATTTTGGAGGATATGCTCCGAGCATGTGTCATTGACTTTGGAGGTTCGTGGGATCAGTTTTTTCCTTTAGCAGAGTTTTCCTACAACAACAGCTACCAGTCGAGTATTCAGATGGCTCCTTATGAGGATTTATATGTTAGGCAGTGTCGATGTCCGGTTGGATGGTTTGAGCCGGGAGAGGCTCGGTTGTTGGATACAGATCTGGTTCAGGAGGCCTTGGACAAGGGCAGGATCATTCAGGAGAGGCTTCGTAAAGCTCAGTCTAGGCAGAAGATTTATACGGATTGCAAGGTTCGAGATGTGGCTTTTATGGTCGGTGAGCGGGTATTGCTCCGAGTGTCGCCTATGAAAGGCGTTATGTGATTTGGGAAGAAGGGCAAGCTTAGCCCTAGGTTCATTGGTCCATTTGAGATTCTTGATCGAGTGGGAGAGGTGGCTTATAGACTTGCATTGCCGCCGAGCTTATTAGCCGTGCATCCAGTGTTTCATGTGTCCGTGCTTCGGAGGTATCACGGCGATCCAGCCCACGTGTTAGATTTTAGCACTGTCCAGTTGGACAAGGACTTGTCTTATGAGGAAGAGCCGGTAGCTATTCTAAATCGGCAGGTCCAAATGTTGAGGTCGAAGAGTTTTCCTTCTGTTCGTGTTCAGTGGAGAGGTCAGCCTCCTGAGGCATCAACCTGGGAGTCCGAGTCCGATATGTGGAGCTGTTATCCCCATCTTTTTCCCGACTCATGTACTTTCTTCTTCTGTCCGTTCGAGGACGAACGGTTGTTTTAGAGGTGGAGAATGTGATGGCCCAAAAAGGGTCATCACTTGCTTGTAATTAAATTCTATGACTCCGAGACCTTGAAAACCTCATTTAGAGTCACCTCGATTTGCATGCGCAATCCGGGCGCATAGCCGGAAAGCTTAAATATAAAAATCTATGAAAAATGACGAGTTTTGACTATAAAATGAATTAATTTGACTTTGGTCAATGTTTTGGATAAACGGACCCAGACCTGTGATTTGACGGTCCCGGAGGGTCCGTAAAAAAATACGAGACTTGGGTGTATGCCCGGAATCGAATACCGAGACCCGAAGCCCGAGAATTGAATTTTTAAGAAAAATTGTTTTCTGAAATTGCTTAAGGAAATTTGAAATGAAATCTAATTAGAACATGATGGTATCGGGCCCGTATTTTGGTTCCGACTACCGCTACAGTCATTTATGTAAAATTTGGTTGAATACAAATGTCGTTTTATGTGATTCGGTCTTTAAATGGAAAATTTGATGTTTTAAGAAGTTTGAAAAAATTCATGAATTTTGAGGTTTAATTCGATGTATATGATGTCATTTTGGTGATTTAATCGCACGGATAAGTCTGTAAGATATTTTTTAGGTTGTGTGTATATTTGATTTGGAGTCCCGAGGGCTCGGGTGGGTTTTGGATAGGCCACGGGTGTATTTTGGACTTTGAAAAATAGCTGGTGCATTTTCTGATTTGCAGGCTTCGCATTTGCGAAGCCAATCTCGCAAATGCGAGAAAGTGGACTGTGCAGGCCCGATCGCAAATGCAACCAATTGGTTCGCAAATGCGACGTTTTGATCGCAATTGCGAAAGTTCGGGATTTTCAAAGGGTTCGCAAATGCGAACAATGTTTTGCAATTCCCACATCTGCAAGGTTGGGATTCGCAATTGCGAACCCCTGTTCGCATTTCCCATAACTGAGACCTGCATTTTTTTATACTTAGCCGATTTCAAACTATTTTTCACATCTTTTCAAAACACAAACTCCTTTGGGCGATTTTCCAAGAACAACTCTTCTTCCGAATCGATTGTAAGTTAGTTTTTACTCATTTCCTTCAATCATTAACATCTTTTAATATGGTTTAAACCTAAAATCAAAGATTTTCATTGGGGAAATTGGATGTTTTGGGTAGAACCTAGGTTTTTTTAAAAATTGGGGATTTGGACCTCAATTTGAGGTTCGATTTCAAAACAAATTATATATTTGGGTTCATGGGGGAATGGGTAATCAGGTTTTGGTTCGAACCTCGGGTTTCGACCATGTGGGCGCGGGGGCGATTTTTTATTTTTTGGGTAAAACTTTGGAAAACTCATTTTCATGCATTGGGGTTGATTCATTTAGTATTTATTGATGTAATTAAGTAACTTGTGACTTGATTCGAGTGGATTGGTGGTGCAATCACGGGATAAAGCTATAATTGAGACTTGAGTTGTATTCAAGGCATCGAGGTAAGTGTCCAGTCTAACCCTAGCTTGAGGAATTATGAGTAGAGTCATATTTTCTATTTGCTTCTTGTTGAGTATGAAGTATAGGCATGGTGACGAGTATCTATACGTTGGTGTCAAGCATGACCGTGAGTCTTAAATTGATAGTGGTTGTGTTCTTAAATGTTACTACAGATGCTCTAATTGATGATTCGTGATATATATCAAAGATTGGTTTATCCTCATGGATTTTATTATGATCTAGTTTTGGTACCGATTGAACTGAGCAGGAGTTGACCTAGGATTGGTTATAGCTGACTCTCCCTTGCCGGGATGATTGAATTGATATTGTTGTTCACTTGGCGGGAAATTTCTATGTTGCTTTTGTTCTCTTGCCGGAATTTTTATTGTGATATTGTGTTGGATTGAAATGGGAGCGGGTGGTATGCCTACCACAAGTTATTGATGAAATGGGAGCAGGTGGTACGCCTAACACGAGTCATTGTGAAATATGAGTGGGTGGTACACCTACCACAAGTTATAGTAAAATGGGAGCGGGTGGTATGCCTCCCACGAGATATTATGAAATGAGAGTGGGTGGTACGCCTACCACGAGATTTGATGAAAAGGGAGCGGGTGGTACGCCTACCACGAGATATGAGAAATGGGATCGTGTTGCACCCCTGTAACGAGATGTGTACTGAAGGTGGAATCTGCTTTATTTTTGCTTATCCGTGTTAGAGTTAAATTGTTGATTTCCTTATTATTCTCTTGAGGTTCTATATTATCTGCTATCCATGAAGCATGAACCCCTCCCCAGCTTTATCTTGTTCATTTCTGTCTATCTTTCCATTGTATATATATAACTGCACAAGTTTATCTGGAGTCTGGTCCTAGCATCGTCACTACCTCGGCGGGGTTTGGCCAGACACTTACTAGCACATGGGGTCGGTTGTGCTAATACTACACTCTGCACTGTGTGCAGATCCCGGAGCAGCATTTGATCATCAGCAGAAGATCGGGAGCTATCTTTATGTCCGAGACTCCGAGGTAGCCCTGCTGGTGTCCGCAGGTCCAACGTCTCTTCTATCAGTTTTTATGTTCTATTGTCATTTGTACTCAAGACAGACTATGTTCTTTTTCTTTCATACACTTATTTGTAGTAATCCTAGACAGTCCATGGATGTTGTGACACCAGGTTCTAGTTAGAGGCATGTGTTGGTCTTCAAGATGTTTTGGTTCTATATTTATTTAAGACTTCTGCTAAATTTCATATTCCGCTATTATTTAATTGTTTATTTCCTCCAAATTTAATTTGTTGAAAAGGAATTAAAAACAAAAGAGTTTAAAGATTTTAAGTTTGTGGCTTGCCTAGCTTCTACGAGTAGGAGCCATCACGACCCCCGAGGGTAGTAAATCCGGGTCCTGACAAGTTGGTATCAGAGCTCTAGATTACATAGGTCTCACAATTCACGAACAAGTTTAGTAGAGTATGAGGGATCGGTATGGAGACGTCTGTATTTATCCCCCAGAGGCTCTAGAGTTAGGAATCGTTTCACATTTATTCTTTCTCATCGTGCGGTTTGGTTTCTCAATTCTAATTGAATTTCTACTATGTTCTTTCGCAGATGGCGAGAACACGCACTTCCTCATCCACCGATCAGCAGTCCAAGTCCCCAGCAGCTCCCACGAGGGCAGAGGGCGAGGGCGATGCCGTGCTAGAGGCTAAGGCAAGGCAGAGCTCAGCTCAGGGAAGCAGCACCCGTAGCGGAGCCTCAGGTCGATTTTGATGATGAGGTTCCAGCCCCAGCAGTTCCGGTAGGCCCAGCTCTGGTCCTAGAGGGGTTTATTGCCACCCCAGTTCTTCAGGATGCTCTGGTCCGTCTAGTTGGCCTTATGGATAGTGTCACCAGGGCAGGTTTACTTCCTGTAGCACCAGCCGTCTCTCAGGCTGGAGGAGGG
The DNA here is from genome assembly GCA_026770625.1 of Nicotiana glauca. Lineage (NCBI taxonomy): Eukaryota > Viridiplantae > Streptophyta > Magnoliopsida > Solanales > Solanaceae > Nicotiana > Nicotiana glauca. The sequence continues at coordinate 16,658 of MU717981.1, forward strand.
GCCCAGACTCCTGCTACTCGTACTCCGGAGTAGGTAGCTCTCCAGATTCAAACTCTAGTGGCCCAGCCAATTGGAGCGGTTCAGTCGGGTATGGTAGCTCAGACCAGCGACGGTGCAGCCATGTCTGCCGATGTCTTGTGGAGATTGGACAGGTTCACCAAGCTCTTCACTACTACCTTCAGCGGTGCATCTACTGAGGACCCCAGGATTATTTGGATAGTTGTCATGAGTTTCTTCGAAACATGGGGATTGTTGAAACCAATTGGGTTGACTTTGCTACATTTTGCTTTTCTGGATCTGCCAAGACTTATTAGAGGGATTATTGCTTAGCTAGACCAGCAGGATCACCAGCCTTGACTTGGGAGAAATTCACACAGCTTTTTCTGGAGAAGTTTCTCCCTATCACATAGCGAGAGGCCTATCGGAGGCAGTTTAAGTGCCTCCAGTAGGGATCCATGACAGTCACCCAGTACGAGACTAGTTTCATAGATTTGGCTCGCCATGCCCTTATTATACTCCCCAATGTGAGGGAGAGAATGAGACGGTTTATTGATGGACTCATTCAGCCTATTCGTCTCCAGACGGCTAGAGAGACTGGGAGTGATATATCCTTCCAAGAAGCAGCCAATGTGGCCTGGAGGATTGAGATGGTACTATCATAAGGCGGTGGTCATGGGGCAGACAAGTGGCCCCGTCATTCAGGCAGATTCAGTGGTACCTCGTCTGGAGGCAGAGATTCATATGGTAGAGTCCATCTTCCTAGGCCCTTTCAGTCAGCTCTTCAGGTTTCTCACGGTGCTTCAAGTAGTCGTGCTCCTCAAATGCAGTATTCTGATCAACAGTCCTTCAGTGCACCACCAGCACCTATCAATGCACTACCGCTTCAGAGTTTCCAGGGTCGTCAGCCCCATTAGCCGAGGGCTTGTTACTTGTAGCGACACGAGGCCTATTGCTAGGTATTGCCCTCACGTACCAGGTGTCTCTCAGCATCAGAGTTCTCGTGCCATGGTACAGGCACCAGGTGTTCCACAGCCCGCCCAACCAGCCAGGGATAGGGGTAGAGGTGCTAGAGGTGGAGGTAGAGGCACTAGAGGTGGAGTCCAGGCCACTAGAGGTAGAGGCCAGCCAGCAGTAGACCGACCCAGAGATGTGGTTCATGGTGGTGGGGCCCAGCCTCGATTCTATGCTCTTCAGGGCAGGCCCGAGGCTGAGGCTTCAGATGCAGTTATTACAGGTAAGGTTTTGGTTTGTGATAGAGATACTTCAGTGTTTTTTGATCCAGGGTCTACGTATTCGTATGTGTTATCTTATTTTGCCTCGTACCTGGTCATGCCTAGTGATTCATTGAGTGACCCTGTTTATGTGTCTACACCGGTGGGTGATTCTATTATGGTCGATCGAGTCCATCTTTCTTGCATTGTGGTGATTGGGGGTCTTGAGACTCGTGTAGATTTGTTGCTTTTGGACATGGTTGACTTTGATGTTATATTGGGGATGGATTGGTTATCACCTTACCAAGCTATCTTGGACTGTCATGCCAAGATTGTGACCTTAGCTTTACCGGGTATTCCTCATTTAGAGTGGAGAGGTACTCCAGGTCATTCTACTCGCAGTGTTATCTCGTATGTGAAGGCTTGACATATGGTCGAGAAGGGGTGTTTGGCCTATTTGGCTTATGTTCGCGATTCTAGTGCTGAGGTCCCTTCTATTGATTCTATGCCCGTTGTTTGAGAATTTCCTGAGGTATTTCCATCAGACCTGCCAGGTATGCCACCCGATAGGGATATTGACTTTTGCATTGATTTGGCTCCGGGCACTCAGCCCATTTCTATCCCGCCATATCGTATGGCCCCGCCGGAGTTGAAAGAGTTAAAGTAACAATTGCACAACTTACTTGAGAAGGGTTTCATTAGGCCTAGTGTTTCACCTTGGGGTGCGCCGGTGTTGTTTGTTAGGAAGAAGGATGGGTCAATGAGAATGTGTATTGATTACCGGCAATTGAACAAGGTAACAATCAAGAATAAGTATTCGTTGTCGAGGATTGATGATTTATTCGACCAGCTTGAGGGTGCCAAGGTATTTTCCAAGATTGACTTGAGATCTGGCAACCATCAGTTGAGGATTAGGGCATCTGATGTCCCTAAGACAGCTTTTCGCACTCGGTGTGGGCATTATGAGTTCTTGGTTATGTCATTCGGGTTGACAAATGCCCCAGCAACTTTTATGGATTTGATGAACCGAGTGTTCAGGCCTTATCTGGATTCGTTCGTGATAGTCTTCATCGATGATATATTGATATATTCCCGCAGCCAGAAGGAGAACGAGCAGCACTTTAGAGTGGTTCTTCAGACTCTGGGGGATAGTCAGTTGTATGCAAAGTTCTCCAAGTGTGAGTTCTGGTTGAGCTCGGTTGCATTTCTGGGTCATGTTCTGTTGGTAGTGGGTATTCAGGTTGATTCAAAGAAGATTGAGGCAGTCAAGAACTGGCCTAGACCAGCATCAGCTACAGATATTCGGAGTTTCTTGGGATTGGCAGGCTACTATCGTCGGTTCGTGGAGGGGTTTTCATCTATTGCAGCCCCGTTGACCAGATTGATCCAGAAGGGTGCCCAGCTTAAATGGTCGGATGAGTGTTAGGTGAGCTTTCAGAAGCTCAAGACAACTTTGACTACGACACCGGTATTGGTTTTGCCCACAGGTTCAGGGCCTTATACGGTTTATTGTGATGCATCTCGTGATGGACTTGGAGCAGTGTTGATGCAGGATGGTAAGGTCATAGCCTATGTTGTGCAGCAGTTAAAGATTCATGAGAATAATTATCCGGTTCATGATTTGGAGTTGGCATCCATAGTTCACGCATTGAAGATTTGAAGGCATTATCTGTATGGCATGGCATGTGAGGTGTTCACGGATCACAAGAGTCTTCAGTATTTATTCAAGTAAAAGGAGTTAAATTTGAGGCAGAGAAGGTGGTTGGAGTTGTTGAAAGATTATGATATAAGCATTCTATATCATCCGAGAAAGGCCAATGTGATGGCCGATGCTTTGAGTAGAAAGTCAGCGAGTATGGGCAGTCTTGCTTATATTCTAGTGGTGAGAGACCGCTTGCTTTGGATGTTCAGGCTTTAGCCAATCAGTTTGTGAGACTGGATGTTTCTGATCCTAGTCGTGTTTTAGCTTGCACGGTCGCTCGTTCTTCATTATTGGAGCATATCCGTGATCGGCAGTATGATAATCCCCATTTGTGTGTCCTTAGAGACACGGTGCAGCGCGGAGGTGCCAAGTAGGTTACCTTAAATGATGATGGAGTTTTGAGATTGTAAGTTCGAGTATATGTGCCTAATGTGGGTGGGCTCCGAGAGTTGATTTTGGAGGAGGCCCATAGCTCCTGATACTCTATTCATCCGAGCACCGCGAAGATGTATCAGGATTTGCGGCAGCATTACTAGTGGTGTAGAATGAATAAGGATATCATTGCATATGTGGCTCGGTGTTTGAATTGTCAGTAGGTTAAGCACAAGCATCAGAGGCTTGGTGGTTTATTTCAGAGGATTGAGCTTCCCTAGTGGAAGTGGGAGCGGATCGCTATAGACTTCATTACTGGGCTCCTGCAGACTCGAAAAAAGTTTGACACAGTATGGGTCATTGTTGATAGGCTGACCAATTCAGCACATGTCATTCCTATGGCAGTCTCATATTCTTCTGAGAGGTCGGCTGAGATCTATATTAGGGAGATTGTTCGCCTTTATGGTGTGCCCATATCTATCATTTCAGACCAGGGTATGCAGTTTACCTCGCATTTTTGGAGAGCAGTTCAGCGAGAGTTGGGCACACGGCTTGAGTTGAGCACAACATTTTATCCCTAGACAGACGGGCAGTCTGAGCCGACTATTCAAATTTTGGAGGATATGCTCCGAGCATGTGTCATTGAATTTGGAGGTTCGTGGGATCAGTTTTTGCCTTTAGCAGAGTTTTCCTACAACAAGCTACCAGTCGAGTATTCAGATGGCTCCTTATGAGGATTTATATGTTAGGCGGTGTCGATCTCCGGTTGGATGGTTTGAGCTGGGAGAGGCTCGGTTGTTGGGTACAGATCTGGTTCAGGAGGCCTTGGACAAGGGCAGGATCATTCAGGAGAGGCTTCGTACAGCTCAGTCCAGGCAGAAGAGTTATGCGGATTGCAAGGTTCGAGATGTGGCTTTTATGGTCGGTGAGCGGGTATTGCTCCGAGTGTCGCCTATGAAAGGCGTTATGTGATTTGGGAAGAAGGGCAAGCTTAGCCCTAGGTTCATTGGTCCATTTGAGATTCTTGATCGAGTGGGAGAGGTGGCTTATAGACTTGCATTACCATCGAGCTTATTAGCCGTGCATCCAGTGTTTCATGTGTCCGTGCTTCAGAGGTATCACGGCGATCCAGCCCACGTGTTAGATTTTAGCACTGTCCAGTTGGACAAGGACTTTTCTTATGAGGAGGAGCCGGTAGCTATTCTAAATCGGCAGGTTCAACAGTTGAGGTCGATGAGTTTTCCTTTTGTTCGTGTTCAGTGGAGAGGTCAGCCTCCTGAGGCATCAACCTGGGAGTCCGAGTCTGATATGCGGAGCTGTTATCCCCATCTTTTTCCCGACTCATGTACTTTCTTCTTCTGTCCGTTCGAGGACGAACGGTTGTTTTAGAGGTGGAGAATGTGATGGCCCAAAAAGGGTCATCACTTGCTTGTAATTAAATTCTATGACTCCAAGACCTTGAAAACCTCATTTAGAGTCACCTTGATTTGCATGCGCAATCCGGGCGCATAGCCGGAAAGCTTAAATATAAAAATCTATGAAAAATGATGAGTTTTGACTATAAAATGAATTAATTTGACTTTGGTCAATGTTTTGGATAAACGGACCCAGACCTGTGATTTGATGGTCCCGGAGGGTCCGTAAAAAAATACGGGACTTGGGCGTATGCCCGGAATCGAATACCGAGACCCGAAGCCGGAGAATTGAATTTTTAAGTAAAATTGTTTTCTGAAATTGCTTAAGGAAATTTGAAATGAAATCTAATTAGAACATGATGGTATCGGGCCCGTATTTTGGTTCCGACGACCGCTACAGTCATTTATGTAAAATTTGGTTGAATACAAATGTCGTTTGATGTGATTCGGTCTTTAAATGGAAAATTTGATGTTTTAAGAAGTTTGAAAAAATTCATGAATTTTGAGGTTTAATTCGATGTATATGATGTCATTTTGGTGATTTAATCGCACGGATAAGTCTATAGGATATTTTTTAGGTTGTGTGTACATTTGGTTTGGAGTCCCGAGGGCTTGGGTGGATTTTGGATAGGCCACGGGTGTATTTTGGACTTTGAAAAATAGCTGGTGCATTTTCTGATTTGCACGCTTCGCATTTGCGAAGCCAATCTCGCAAATGCGAGAAAGTGGACTGTGCAGGCCCGATCGCAAATGCAACCAATTGGTTCGCAAATGCGACATTTTGATCGCAATTGCGAAAGTACGAGATTTTCAAAGGGTTCGCAAATGCGAACAATGTTTTGCAATTCCCACACCCGCAAGGTTGGGATTCGCTATTGCGAACCCCTGTTCGCATTTCCCATAACCGAGACCTGCATTTTTTTATACTTAGCCGATTTCAAACTATTTTTCACATCTTTTCAAAACACAAACTCCTTTGGGCGATTTTCCAAGAACAACTCTTCTTCCAAATCAGTTGTAAGTTAGTTTTTACTCATTTCCTTCAATCATTAACATCTTTTAACATGGTTTTAACCTAAAATCAAAGATTTTCATTGGGGAAATTGGATGTTTTGGGTAGAACCTAGGTTTTTTTAAAAATTGGGGATTTGGACCTCAATTTGAGGTTCGATTTCAAAATAAATTATATATTTGGGTTCATGGGGGAATGGGTAATCGGGTTTTGGTTCGAACCTCGGGTTTCGACCATGTGGGCGCGGGGGCGATTTTTTACTTTTTGGATAAAACTTTGGAAAACTCATTTTCATGCATTGGGGTTGATTCATTTAGTATTTATTGATGTAATTAAGTAACTTGTGACTTGATTCGAGCGGATTGGTGGTGGAATCACGGGATAAAGCTATAATTGACACTTGAGTTGTATTCAAGGCATCGAGGTAAGTGTCCAGTCTAACCCTAGCTTGAGGAATTATGAGTAGAGTCATATTTTCTATTTGCTTCTTGTTGAGTATGAAGTATAGACATGGTGACGAGTATCTATACGTTGGTGTCAAGCTTGACCGTGAGTCTTAAATTGATAGTGGTTGTGTTCTTAAATCTTACTACGGATGCTCTAATTGATGATTCGTGATATATAGCAAAGATTGGTTCATCCTCATGGATTTTTTTCATGATCTAGTTTTGGTACTGATTAAACTGAGTAGGAGTTGAGCTAGGATTGGTTATAGCTTATTCTTCCTTGGCGAGATGGTTGAATTGATATTGTTGTTCCTTGCCGGGATATTTCTATGTTGCTTTTGTTCCCTTGCCGGGATTTTTATTATGATATTGTGTTGGATTGAAATGGGAGCGGGTGGTACGCCTACCACAAGTTATTGATTAAATGGGAGAGTGTGGTATACCTACCACGAGTCATTGATGAAATGGGAGTGGGTGGTACGCCTATCACAAGTTATAGTGAAATGGGAGCGGGTGGTACGCCTCCACGAGATAATATAAAATGGGAGCGGGTGGTACGCCTACCACGAGATTTGATGAAATGGGAGCAGATGGTACGCCTACCACGAGATATGAGAAATGGGATTGGGTTGCACGCCTGTAATGAGATATGTACTGAAGGTGGAATCTGCTTTATTTTTCCCTATCCGTGTTAGAGTTAAATTGTTGATTTCCTTATTATTCTCTTGAGGTTCTATATTATCTGCTATCCCAGAAGCATGATCCCCTCCCAGCTTTATCTTGTTCATTTCCGTCTATCTTTCCGTTGTATATATATAACTGCACAGATGTATCTGGAGCTTGTTCCTAGCCTCGTCACTACCTCGTCGGGATCAGGCCAAGCACTTACCAGCACATGAGGTCGGTTGTGCTGATACTACACTCCGCACTGCGTGCAGATACCGGAGCAACATTTGGTCATCAGCAATAGATCGGGAGCTATCCTTCAGTTCGAGACTCTGAGGTAGCCCTGCTGGCGTCCGCAGGCCCGGCATATCTTTTATCAGTTTTTACGTTCTGTTGTCATTTGTACTCGAGATAAACTATGTTCTTTTTCTATCACACATTTATTTGTAGTAATCCCAGATAGTCCGTAGATGTTGTGACACCAGGTTCTGGTTAGAGGCATGTATTGGTCTTCAGGATGTCTTGGTTCTATATTTATTTAAGACTTCTGCTAAATTTCATATTCCGCTGTTATTTAATTATTTATTTTCTGTTAATTTAATTAGTTAAAAAGGAAAAAAAACAAAAGAGTTTAAAGATTTTAAGTGCGTGGCTTGCCTAGCTTCTACGAGAAGGCGCCATCACGACTCCCGAGGGTAAAATCCGGGTCGTGACATCACCAATTACGATCATTTGTTTCACAACCCCATACATAAATGACGATCTGGTGCACCAATGTTAATTGGAACAGAGGCGGATGTAGTGTAACAACTACGGGTTCAAATGAACCCATAACTTTCAACGTGGAGTAAAAATTTATATGTAAAATTTGATCAAAATTGCAAAAAGAATATATATGAACCCATAACTCTAAAAATATGATGGGTACAATGTTAAAAACATTAAAATTGAACCCATAGGATTTAAATTATATCTGCCTCTGAATTGGAAAAACCACTTTATCAATTATATCTATGGTAGATACAACACCACCCAGCAAATCTTGCGCACAAAGACAGCATGCATATCAGTACTATTTAACAGAAGCTGTGCCTAACATTATACAATTAAGTTCCTCCGAGCGCACAAAAGGAGGTCGACTATGAGTGGTGCCTTGGGAACGACTCTATTTACATAAGAGAACCCACACAATTGGTGGCCATTGGACAAATAACTGATCAACCATACGTAGCTTGTAGAGGAGCAAACCACTCAAAGGTAGGTGCTAAAGATTATACCCGATAGGAGCTAAAGGATTATACTTGGTAGGTGCTAAAGGTTCCTGTCTCCAACTATTCTTATAATTTTCAGTATATTTTTTGGGTAAATTCTATTTGAGTTGAGAGGTACAAAATTTTGATCCTATATCTTCTCTTTTTTAAATGTTGTTTACTATTATGCCAACGTTTTTTCTTTTTGAAATTGGGTGCAATTTTGAGCTTTACTTTCCTCCTGTTCTATTTCTATTTCTACTTCTTTTTGCGTCTTATTTGCTCTTTTATCTAAATTTTTCTATCCTCTTTTATCTGCTTCTGATTTACCACGTATGTTGCAGCTGGCTTGTCCAGTCGTTCGGAGTGTCAATATGTCGTTATGTTGCAGCTAGCATGTCCAGTAGTTCGGAGTGTCAATATGTCGTTGCTTTCCTTTTCCTCGAGAGTCATTCTACGAAATTTCTTAACGGAAGTAACTAAACAAGTATTTCACAAAAAGAGTTGGGCTTCAAAAAATTATCAAAGTTAAGCTAAAGAGGTTGGTTACGGCCTCAATTATTGTGACCATATTCTTATGACTCAATGGTGTATGATGGTATTTACAAAAGAGTTGTACTGGCCAACTCGATGAATTGGTGTAATACCCTCAATATTTTAAATGAGGACATATGGAGTATTTAATAAATAATTTGAGTTTGAAGAAAAAGAAAATAAAAAAACAACAAACTAAATAAACAAAACAAAAAAAGGGGGAGGGGGGGAGTTTAAGAATTGAAACCAAAAAGGTCTGAAGCCCATAACAATACATCTGCCCCAACATTTAAAAAGGGTTAGAGAAGGGGACGAAGCAGAAGCTTCAGAAACGGTAAAAAAAACGAAACCAGAGAAATAAATAAAGAGAAGGAGAAAAAAAAAGCATTGGGCAAAGGCCTTAGGAAGAACTGGGAGTTGAAATTGAAAGTATTAAAGTTCTCCTTCGACTCAAGTGGTTAACCTTCTTCTCATCTGTTGAATTATTTCACTGAATCTATGCAATTTCATGTAGTACAAAAAAATTTATATATATATATATGCACACACACACACACACACTCTCTTATACGTTTAATTTTAGAGGTATAAATTATACTAAATAGTTTGAAATTGATATAATTATGGACTAGTTCTATGATTAAATATAAATCCACAAACTAAGACTCAAACATGAACCCCATGATTAGGTATTCTAAATTAGTGATGGATTTAGCCTAAATGAGGTAATTAACATGAGATCGATATTATGTAATTATAGACTGATTGGAGGAATTCGTACGAATTGTTCGAGGTGAAGCATTTGGTATTTCGGAACGTGTACTTTGAGTAGTAATCTTACCGCAATTTATGTTTTCATAACTTGCATGATTTACACATGATTTTTAATATGAATATGTTACCAATTATTTTGAGTTGCATGTGGGACAAGTCTTTTACTCGATATGATACCGAAATAGTTATTTGAGAAGATTACCGTTGTTTTAAATATTTTCATTGTCACTAGATCTGTTTTACCGGTACTTGAATTTACTTATCACGACCCATTTTCATAATAGGTCATGATGGCGCCCAACACCATTGCCGGGCAAGCCAACGTGGAAAATACTAAACAAACTTTCATTTACCTTTACCCCAAAATAGTTGAAATAATTTTTAAGTTGAAATAAAATCAGAAATGATTAATAAAGTCATAATAATCATAAAACCCCAAAATAATACAATCTACTAATGTGTGTGCCAAGACCTAGTATCGCAAGCTGTGGGCAACTAGTAGAATATACAAAAGAATTACACTATCCTACTGTCGGAAACAGAATAGACAGCAAAAATACATAAGAAAGACTTCTCCAGGCTGCTGAACGGCATGGAAGGGAAGCAGCTCACTGTAGAAGTCTCAAGTCCGCTCAGGGATGCGCACCAGAATGATAGCCAGATATACCTGCCTCAGATCATGTACAATTAAGTACAGAAGTATAGTATGAGTACATAAACAATATGTATCGAGTAAGTATCCTGTCTAATCTCGAAGAAGTAGAGACGAGAGGTCGACTTGATATTTACTAGGGTCAAATAATGTGAGAAGAATTTATAATAAGCAGGGATAGCACAAGTTATTAGCATTTAATAAGCATGGAATAACAGTTCTTTTCCAAATATTATCATGGTTATTCATCTATATTTCAAGCAGATATGAAGTTCAGTCCACAGAGAAAGGCTAAGTAAAACATGCGCAAGTAACACCGAGGGACGTACGGCCCAATCCAACATAAAAGTAAATTGTGCACTGCCGAGGGTAGGGTCTAACGGCTCGAACCATAGATGCATCTATTACCCCGCTCGCGAATCATACGTACGATGCGGTCAAATATAAATAAGCTCATCAATAATCAGACAATGATATATATCTGAGGAGTAGTTATTCACAGGAATATCCAAATTCTCTTTTAAAAGACTAAACGGGATAAGGTTCATCCACTAGTCTCATTTACCTTAATCAAAATAATTTATATGAAATCCAAATTTATCATCAAGTTACAAGAATATCACGTAGAGCTTGCTTTTGGGTCCTAGACTACCCAGGCTTAACATAATAGACGCTACGCACGGACTCTCGTCACCTAGTGCGTACGTAGCCCCCCGCATATAATAGCAATTAATTCAATTATTACACCTATGGGGACAATTCCCTCTTACAAGGTTATAAAGGAGACTCACCTCGCTCCAAAGTGCACTTCCAATACCAAGAACGAGTCCAAGCCCTCAATTCGGAGCCGAACGATTCCAAACTAATTAAATAAAGTAGAAACTAGTCAATATAGACTCACAAGATCGAATTCTAGCTATTTAAGCAATTTTCCAACCCTTAACACAAGTTTCCAAAAGTCCGACCCCGGGCCCACGTGCCTGGATTCCAAAAATTTTCGAAGGAAAGTTGTTTTCTACAACCTAAGGATCGATAATATATGATTTCTAATTTATTCCATAACAAATTTCGTGGTTAAATCTAACTTTTATTAAAACCCTAGGTTTTTGCTCTGACCCCATGATTTCACCTCAATACTAGTGTTTAATCTACCTAAGACATAATTATTAAACTAGAAATAGGTAGAACACACTTACAGCAAGATGCTAGGTGAAGCTCTTCTCTCAAAAGCTCTAAAATCTCCCAATTGAGGAGTGAAAAAGTGATAAAAATGACTTAGAAAACATATTAAATGAACCTCACTGCTTCAGCTAATTCTGTATCTGTGGTCAGGGGACCGCATATGCAGTCCGGCATCTGTGAGAAATGGACCGCATCTGTGAAATGGGCCAAAAGAACTGGGACCGCTTATGCTGTCTCGAGGCCACATCTGCGGAGCCGCTTTTGCGGTTTCTGGCTTGGCCTGCCTCGGGCCGCTTCTGTGATGGAAGGACCGTATCTGCGGTCTTGCACCTACGGTCCACCAACCGCGGGTGCGGTTATGACAGAAGCAGTAGCTTCAGCTCTTCCCAAATTTCCACTTCACTCGAGCCTCGTCTGATTGATACCCATGGCTCCCGGGCCCCGCCAAACATGCCGACAAGTCCGAAATTACGAAACAGACCTACTCAAACCCTCGGAACATCCGAAACAATGCTAAATCTAAGAATCACTCCCTAAAACCAAATGAATCAAACTAATGAATTTCAAGTTCTTAAATTTCCTCTAACGTGTCAAAATGCCCTTAAACTACTCGGATTGACACCAAATTTTACGGGCAGGACTTAAATGATATTTCGGACATGTACCGGGCTTCAAAACTAACATACGAGCCCGATAACCATTAAATAATTTATTAATCAGTTTCTTTATATCCTTAAAACTTCAAATTAACAATTTCTAATAAAAATTCATTACTCGGGCTAGGGACCTCGGAATTTGGTTCCGGGCATACGCTCAGGTCCCATATTTTCCTACAGACCCTCCGGAACCGTTAAAATTACAAATTCGGGTCTGTTTGCTCAAAATATTGACCAAAGTCAACTTAGCCATTTAAGAAAATCATAAGGAATCAAATAGGCATATTTCACTCCAAACTCTTCCAAATCCCGAACCAATCGTCCCCGCAAGTCGTAAATTAGCTAAAGCAAGCACAGAAAGTTTTATTTAAGGAAACAAGGTTCTACAAGGCAAAATGATTAGGTAGGTCATTACATTCTCTACCTCTTAAACAAACGTTCGTGCTCAAACGGACATAGAAAAGTACTTGAGCTGCCCAATAAATATGGATATCTGCTTCGCATGTCCTCCGTGGACTCCCAAGTCGCCTCCTCGACTGGTTGGCCCTTCCACTGGACCTTTTCCGTAAAAATTCTCTTGGATCTCAACTGGCGATCCTATCTATCAATAATGGTACTGGCTTCCCCTCATAACCAAACTCTCATCCAGCTGAATAGTACTGAAGTCTCATACATGGGATAAGTCTGCATGATACTTCCAAAGCATCGATATATGAAATATTGTATGAACTCCCAATAAGCTGGGGGATAAAGCAAGCTCATAGCAACCTTCCCAACTCGCCTCAACACCTCAAGGGGACCAATAAACCTTGAGCTCGACTTGCCCTTCTTCCCGAACCTCATAATGCACTTCATTGGTGAGACTTTCAAGAGAACCTTCTCGCCAACCATGAATGATACATCACACGCCTTCTGATTCGCGTAACTCTTCTATCTGGACTGAGCTGTGCGAGGCCTCTCTTGGATCAACTTTACCTTGTCCAAGGAATCCTGTACCAAATCTGTACCGTATAACTTAGCCTTGCTAGGCTTGAACCACCCGATAGGAGAACGACAATGACGACCATATATAGCCTCGTATGGAGCCATCTCTATGCTGGTCTGACAGCTATTGTTGTATGCAAACTCCGCCAAGGGCGTGAACTGATCCCACTACCCTCCAAAGTCAATCACACATGCTCTCAGCATGTCTTTTAAAATCTGAACCATCCGCTCCGACTGCCCGTCGGTCTGAGGATGGAATGTTGTGCTAAGCTCTACACGGGTCCCCAACTCACTCTGAACGGCTCTCCAAAAATGGGAGGTGAACTGAGGGCCCCTATCTGATATGATGGAAATAGGCACACCGTCCAATCGGATTATCACCCGAATGTAAATCTGAGCATACCTCTCCGCTGTATAAGTAGTCGCCACTGGAATGAAGTGAGCCGACTTGGCCAACCTATCAACATTGACATATTGAATCAAACTTCCACAAAGTCCGCGGTAACCCAACTACAAAATCCATGGTGATGCACTCCCACTTCCACTCTGGTATGGGCATCTGCTAAGCAGGCCACCCGGTCTCTGGTGTTCATACTTGACCTGCTGTCAATTCAAACACCTAGCCACATACTCCACTATGTCTTTCTTCATCCTTCGCCACCAATAATGCTGCCTCAAGTCATGATACATCTTCGTAGCAGCTAGATGAATGGAATACTGTGAACTGTGAGCCTCATCTAGAATCATCTCTCTTAGAACATCAACATTAGGAACACATAGACTACCCTGGAGTCGTAAATAATCAAGTTTTAGGGTCCAAAATCCTTACCTCAATGAAGAACAATAATTTCCTCTCTTCAAAATCGCCTCAAAGCTCTTTTTCCGTTCAAAAATGGTGTAAAAGGGTTTAATGGTCGCGAAGGGTTTATTCAAATACTGCTCACGCGTTTTAGTGTTCATCCAAGTACTGTTCACTCGAGTTACTGTTCACCCGAGTACTGTTCACCCGAGTTACTTTTCACTAGAGTTACTGTTCATGCTGCTGTGAAAAAATACAGCAGCTTTTCTTCTAGTCTAAATTGATCTGTTAACCTTTTGAGATCTACCCGAGGCCCTCAGAAATCTCATCCAATATACCAACCCGCACCATAACATCATTCAAACTTAGTCGAGCCTTCAAAATACCAAAAACAACATCAAAACACCAAAATCACATCAAATTCAAGCCTATAAATTTTGAAATTCTTAAATTCCACCAACGACGCCGAAACTATCCAAAACAACTCTAATTAACCTAAAATTTTGCAGACATATCCAAAATGACATTACGAACTTGTTCCAAATATCAGAATTCCATTTCGACCCCGATAGCTCATTTCCACTGCCGATCGGAAATCGCCAAAAACTAACTTTCGCCAATTCAAGCCTAATTCTATACCGACATCACAAAAATATTTCGGACACGCTACTAAGTCCCAAATCACCTAACGAAGCTATCCGAGCCATAATATCCGCATTCCGAGGTTGTTTACCAATAAGTCAACTCTTGGTTGACTTTTCTAACTCTAAAGCTACTTTTAGAGACTAAGTGTCTCAAACCTTACCAAAATCATTTCGGATTCGATTCGACCAACCCGATACTACATAACACAGATAGAAAAAGTCATAAAGAACCAAAAATGGGAAAAAATGGAGCGGTAACTCATGGGACGACTGGCCAGATTGTCACACCTTACCTCCTATATTAAGAGGTACAATATGAGCACCATTCCCCTCTCTACTCAGTATTTGAAACCCATTCCTCAGTGGAACTGAACCAAGCACTGGAAAATTGATATCATTAAACTCTGGACTTGTCCTCTCTGCCTCTTGACTTTTACTCATAAACTTTGATGTTTGATCTTCATGCAATGGCATATTAATCATTATCACACCTGAACCTTATCCTGCTTCCATTACCCTTATAGTCTCCTTTTGTTGCATGATTAGTTCCTGTTTTGGCATAGGTTCTTCTTCTACATGTTTTGTCTTTCCTTTCTCTCTAGTCACCCATTTTTGGGCTATCTTCTTTGGATTTCTCTTCTCATTCATAGTTGCACCATATTGATTTTGTCTTTTCCCTTCTTGTTTGCAGTTATGCCCAATGACTTGGCATGTTTCAAAGAATTTTGGTTTCCAATCATAGTTAATTGGCTGCAAGAAAGTCCCCCCATTTGAATCTTCAACAGTTATTTCATCCTTCAGAGGCTTCGTCACATCCACCTCTATTAGCATCCTAGCATAGGATACTCTCAATTGTTTAGCAGTACACTCATCAACATACATAGGCATGCCAATTGAACTTGCTATTCTACTTAGTAAGTTCACACCCCAACAGTTACGTGGAAGTATTATGAAGTTGATTTGAGGTCCTAACATAGTAGTCTCTATCAAATAGCTTGATACCAGAAAAATCTAACATCACATAAAGTTTAATAGAGAACTATAGATTCATAACATAAAATCTTTTTAATCAATTCCCAAAAGTAAAATTTGATGAGTGTTTGTGAAATATACAAAGCAGAAACCCCTGCAAACACTTACATTTTTCTACTTAAGATGAACTTACCGCATAACTGTGTGCTTCTCTGCACAATGATTGATCAATTAGGTCTGTTCCGAATAGCATAGAGGAAATTAATTAATAAGCCCTAGTCCTTGGATTCATCAGGAAAAGAACCTAGAAATTAAGCTTTAACGATTAAAGTCACAAACTAATTATAATTGGACTAGGGCTTACTAATTAATTTGCTCTCTGCTATTTGGACGTCATCACGAAAAGAACCTATAAATTAAGCTTCAACTAATAAAATCACAAACTAATTATAATTGGACTAGGGCTTACTAATTAATTTGCTCTCTGCTATTTGGACGTCATCACGAAAAGAACCTATAAATTAAGCTTCAACTAATAAAATCACAAACTAATTATAATTGGACTAGGGCTTACTAATTAATTTGCTCTCTGCTATTTGGACGTCATCACGAAAAGAACCTATAAATTAAGCTTCAACTAATAAAATCACAAACTAATTATAATTGGACTTGGTTATGAATCTATAGTCCTCTATTAAACTTTATGGGATCTTAGATTTTGGTGGTATCAAGCTATTTGAAAGAGACTACTATTTTAGGACCTCAAATCAACATCATAATATATTGTTGGTGATATATCTTGAGTAGATAATACATTTCTTACAATAGATTAACTAGATATTTTCCCTGCACAAAAATTGAATTGGAATCATGAATCATCACCAATGTTTGCGTAACTGCTTATCAGTATTAGAGATGACCAAGAATTAGTAGTTCTTTGCATTGCTACCACAGAAAAAAAATTGTTTGCACATGCATTTTAGCAGCAATGGAATGGCTAAGACTTCAACTATTGTTAAGCTTGATTTTTTTAATTATGGGAAAATTATTGACAATCAAGGGGTTAGATCTGTTGAGCTTCGTTTTTGTTGATTATGGAGAAGTGTTCAAGGGCTAGGAAGGTATTTTATGGGATACATATTTAAGGAGGAAATTAAATGCAATTATTTTGGAGGTTTGAGAACTGAATGGTGTAAGAACTCTGTTAAAATCCGATTTGAAACAGATTTGGTTTCAGATAAAGTGATTAATGATTGAACAACAATTCTGCTACTGTGGTAAGAAGAAATAACAGAAGTTCCTTCTAAAAAGAAATAGAACAAGAGTTTAAAAATCCCATAGGCT
>MU717982.1:4647-20836 GCA_026770625.1 Nicotiana glauca
GGGGGGGGGGGGGGGGAGGGAAGGGAACGGAGGGAGGAAGGGCGCTGATTTGCTTTTTTTTATTCTTAATCTTTTTTAGTTAATTATATATGTTAAGTTTTAATAATAAATTATACGTGTCGTTTACTGATTGGCTCATTTGACATGTCATTGGCAAGTGTAACTCACGCATGTGCTCTGCTGCACTTGGGTGTCTCTTTGATTTACTTAACAGTCACTTGAAGTGTTTAAATAATAAAGGGGTCAATTAAAGTGTCTGGCTGACCGTTGTGCACAATTTGGAGGGGCACTTTATATATTTCGCCTAAAAAAATGTAAATTATTTCTAAAAAAAAATGTAAATTATTTCTACAAATTAATTTTATTAAACCAATAAGAGCAAATTATTACTTTATTTTTAGAATGTATTATTTATTACTCCTACTATAGATCAACTTAATTGATAGTGCAAAAAAATTTAGAGTCTGTTTGGAAAGTTACCAAGTAATTGGAATTGGTATTATTACTAGGTTAGTAATTACACAGCCTAGTAATTATATAATTTTATAATTATGACGACCTGTTTGTTTGTCATAGTATAATTAAAGTGTAATTATAAGTTTACTGTTTGGTTGCACAAGTATAATTGCACAGTTAGATTAAATTTTAAGTAAAGTAATTGTCAAAACTACAAGTTAATATAATAGATATATGCCTATAATTTTTTATAAGTATAAATGATATTATATTTGGTATTTGAGATTATATTTTTTCTTGAATATACATTAATTAGTAATCATATATTTATAACTAATATTATAAAATTTTATATATATATATATATATATATATATAGTGTGTGTGTGTGTGTGTGTGTTTTCAAATTAATAATCTTTAGTTTAGACACTTACAAAAACTAAAAATATATATTTTGTAAGAACATCATGGAATTCATGTTTGATAAAATAAATTAATATTTATAAATATAACGTCATAACATTATTCAAATATTGTTTGACAAAACTAATCTATCAATTCTAACTAAAAAATGAACAACATGCATGTAAGTCAATACTACTAAAACAAGCAAATTAGAACCATGAATGTAACACAATTTTAAAATTAAAAAGAAAAGGTTTAACATATGTCAAATTCCAACATAATAATAGCAAGTTCCACTACAACTTATGATTAGGAAACATAATAAGTTTATAAGCACATTCAACAACGAAATTTCACTTTAATTGCGTTATTCATTATATACTAGGTTTGTTAATGACTCATTATTCTAATATTAGGAGGTGTCGTTCAAAAATAGAATAATAAAATAAATAAAAAATAAAATATAAGCAATTACATGGAATTACAAGAAGTAAAGGTGGAGAAATAAAAGATAAATAATATACAAAAAAATATTTTAAAATTTCAAAAGAAATTAAAAAGTAAAAAATAAATTTAAAAAATTAAAAATAATAGAAATAAAAAGATATAAAAATAAATTAAAACAAAATCAGGTGTAATTACACCTAATTTCATGTTGACCAACTAATTATTTGACCAAACGAATATAACAAACTATATAATTAGATTCAATTACATCTAAATCTATTTCAAAAGTGGCTATCACAGTAGTAGGGCCTCAAAATACTTGTACCAGAAAAAGCATTTTCCAAATTTCCACCTACCACGCCTTCCGTCGCTATTCCCACCTAAACAATCTTATAATCTTACATAACCACCAAACCATCCACAAATCGTCGACGCCACAACTTTTCTGCTTTCCCTCCGCCACACCAAACCTCAATGGCGTCGTCTTTCTGCCCAAAACAGGCTTTATCTTTCACCAGTTCAGCACACCAACTTCATCAATCCAGAGCAATTCCACGTGACATCCGCGTGCGTTTCCCTTCTTCTAGCTCTTTACCTTCTTCTTCCAGGTGCGGGGTGAAGTCGAGTGCCGCACGATTTAAGGCGCTGGCAACTTCTGCCACGAAAGTGATGGATCAGTCGCCGAGTAAAGCTAGTTCTGAGGCTCCTACAGTTGTTCAAGTGGATCTAGGTAATCGGAGCTACCCGATTTATATTGGGTCTGGACTTCTTGATCAACATGACCTCCTTCAAAGGTACTTTACTTGTCCTATCTGCTGCTTATTTCTTAGCTTTTACTCCTAATGCATTCGAATTTTGAACGATTCTATTCGGCGACCGGAGTTGCACCGTTTAGTAAACTTAAATTGAGTATATAAAAAGGATGAAACTAGACAGAGGCCTCAAGCTTAACATTTGAGTTAAATACTCTTCTTTAGTACAAACAGAAAGAAAAGTTTTGCATTCTGTAGTATCATTTCAATTGATAGAGAGACGATAACTACTTCTGATTAAATATGTGGGTGATTTTAAGTGGAATTAGTAATATAATTCTGTAGCTGAAAATCTCGTAAGAAGGAAGGAGAATTCTTAAACATCTTATGAAGAAAAATGTAGCTGCTGAGTCAGGATAGAGTATGGGATAAGAATATTTGATTGTTTCTAAAGGCGTAATGACCCTTTTTTTATTACGTTCTCAATTATTCTTCCCATGATGCCCTAGGTGGTATAGAGGGTACAATCATATGTCTGGCTCAATTCTAACTTCGGTAATATGCGATATTTCTTATGCTTTTAGGAGTTAACTTTTCATTGCCAATATCTTTCAGTTTTCATAGTCTGTAAAGAGGGAAGTTCCCTTTTGGTGGTTGTGTGAGTGTGCAGAACTTTTTTTTTTTGGATAAGTGATATACCCTTTTACTAATTGACCAAGATGGTTGCGCAAGAAATAAAAGAAAAAAAACAAGTACAAAGTGGAAATGTAGTATTTGGAATTTTTTGATTTGTTGGGAAAGATGTAATAGAGTGCTCTCTGTAGGTGCTGTCTGCCCTGTTTTTGTACTCTTTGTGCACCTTCTTTATTAATAATACTTTACCTTATAAAAAAAAAGGTGGAAATGTAGGCTAATTGTGATCTCCTATCAAGCCTATACAATCATTTATACGAAATGGCATTCTTTCTTCACACCAAAGTATCCATTATACAAGAAGGTGTTATTTAAGCTTCTCCCATTGCCTCAAAATATCCTTCTGTTTTCTTTCATTTCATTTAGTCCAAAAAGGCATAGTGGACACCCTTAACCTTCAACTTGCCATAGCTTCTAACACTGCCTATTTGTGCACTCACTCGATGTCAAACAAAGAGAACACTACCCCCCAAAACTGTAAGGACACATTAAAGTGTGACAGCAACTGATCATCATCCTCCATGTATTCCTTGCACCTGCAACACCAACTTACATTTAAGCAGTAGAGAGAAATGTTTACTTGCTGTGCAATGAGTCCAGTGCCAACTAAAAGTTTTTCATTTCTGCTCCTGTAGTTTGGATTCAACTGGAACTTTAGCTACTTCTTAATTGAGTAAGCAAACTAGATATATTTTCACAATTTAATGGTAGTGTTATCAAAACTCATGAATATTGGATTCCTGTGCTATTATGTATCAAAAAGTGAGCAGAGATTGGTAAAGTGTACATGCGAACGCAAGTTACAAATGATGGGTTAGCTTCACTTATCAATAGTCTTCCTTGTATGTAAAAGCAGATAACAATGTGCTCAAAAAGTATCTATTTATGATGCATCTAATAATAGTTGGTGAAGGTGCATGTAAATGCACATTAACCATTTCTCGATAAACCTTTTCTATTTGAACTAAGATTTTCATGAAGACATAGTCCACTACAAGCTATTACGGATCAAAAGAGAGTCACAATTAGTTAATCTGCCAGTTTGCAACATGAGATGTATTCAAATCAACTTATTGACATCCAAGCAGCAAAACCTAGGATGATGTTATAGACTTACAGCAATAGGTTTCGTTTCCTGTAGTAAGTGACTAAGTATAAATGAACACAGAAAATAACAAAATGGAAAGGCAGTGAGGTGAACAAATGTTACTGCTGCTAGTCACTGTGAGCCCGACTTTCCTTTCCTTTCCTTTAAAAGAGGCCCAAACTGGTTTGGAGAACCGAGTGACATTGGATTATGCTATTCGGGGTTTCTCAACACCAATATAAGATATTTCTCACTCTCAAGGTTGTGGTTTCATTTGCTGATACGTGGGTGTTGAGTAGCTGCACTAGTAAATTTGTAAAGTTCAGAAAGAAATATGATAACCTTAGAATTATGGTTTCATTCATCTGTTGGTTGGTTGCTTTTACTTGTTCAAAGGAAATTAAGAAATCAATTTGATCGATCGTTATAATTTTTTTTGCCTAACTTGGAGTTGTTTCCAGTTCTGTTTTGGAAACTTTTTTTTTTTAATTTTGTGTGTCTGTCTGTCTTTATATTCGTTTACGGCTTCCTGTGAATTCCCGTGTTTAATTCCTTCCTTGTCTTTTTTGCAGACATATTCATGGGAAGAGAGTCCTTGTAGTGACTAACACTACAGTTGCCCCTCTATATCTTGATAAAACTATAAGTGCTTTGACAGACGGAAACCCTAATGTTACTGTAGAAAGTGTCATTTTGCCAGATGGCGAGCAATTTAAAAACATGGTAAGCAGCAATGGGTTCCAAGAATATGAGTTTCTAGAGAAACATTTTTATCTTTAAGGTTTATGTGATGTTATATGGTATTTCAGGATACTCTTATGAAAGTCTTTGATAAAGCCATCGAATCAAGGCTGGACCGCCGTTGTACATTTGTTGCCCTCGGTGGTGGAGTCATAGGTGACATGTGTGGATATGCTGCCGCTTCCTACCTCCGTGGAGTTAATTTTATTCAGATTCCTACAACTGTTATGGCACAGGTTATTTGAATTTTTCTCTTTTCTATAATCAATTTACAATGGACTTGAAATATGCACTATCATATCTAGTTTGATATGGGTATGAATTCTTCACTTAGTGATGCTAACTTGTGTATCCTGTTCTTTGGCCATAGTTCTCTGAGTTTTTCTCTTTTAAATAATCAATTCCATGCGACATGAGATGTGCATTAATTACACATTATCTTTTCTAGTTTGATATGACTATGGATTCTGCTCTTTAGTGATACTAAATTTTGTATCCTGTTCTTTTGGGCCACTGTCTTTAGGTAGATTCTTCAGTTGGAGGCAAAACTGGAATAAACCATCCGCTTGGTAAAAATATGATTGGAGCATTCTACCAACCACAGTGTGTGCTTGTAGACACGGACACCCTGGATACTTTACCAGATAGAGAATTAGCATCCGGCCTCGCAGAGGTGATAAAATATGGACTCATTAGAGACGCTGAGTTCTTTGAGTGGCAAGAGCAGAATATGCCATTATTATTAGCAAGGTAAAAGAATAGTATGGTATTGAGTAGTTGAATTGGCAACTTTTACTTTGTCCAGCTTTCATCTCTAGAAGGAGACTTACATAGGCACAAAAAATAAGTGTACTACCATCTTATTTGACCCACTAAGAATGTAAGAGATTACCCTGATGAGAAATTGGGGAATCCAAGAGGAGGAGTTAAGCGTCCCACCCATTTGTTGGGAACATATTAAAGCCTTTGAGCTTTATATTGGGCTTCAATTGGAAGTTAGTCTTCTTTTTGTAGTTAGCATTCACTGCATAAATATAAAATGGCATTATTCTCCAATATCATAACCTTTTCTCAATAAATTGAAATTGTCATTCTAAAGGCCAAGCTGGTTTCAAAAGTATATACATCCAAACTTTGTATCATTCGAACTGAGTCATCCATATCATAACCTTAAGCTTTCATACTTTCTAAGGCTAATGTAAGCTGGCTATTTGATGCTATTTCACACGTTACTGAAAATGGTTATCCTTTTTCCAGGGACCCTACTGCATTTACCTATGCTATCAAGCGTTCCTGTGAAAACAAAGCAGAGGTTGTTTCTTTAGATGAGAAGGAAAGCGGACTGAGGGCAACTTTGAACTTGGGTCATACCTTTGGTCATGTAAGTTCTTGACAGCTGTTGCACAATCTTTTGCTGCTGTATTACGTGAGCTTGATGACAATCTTTTGGTCTTTCATCATTTAATAATTTGTTTGCCTTTTAAGACTGTCATAGTTAAGGGAAACTAGATTTTTGTCATTACAACTTTATGCTAGTTTTTAAGTTTCAATCTTGTTTATTTGTCTTCATCTTAAAATGCTCAAGGGACTTTGACGCTTCTGGAAATCTCTACTTCCTTGTCTGGAAAAGAATGTTCTTTTTATGCGCAAACATGCGAATCTTCGTATCTTAAGGAAAATCTCAAATGTTACGTGGTCTTTTCGTGAAGTCATGTTATGAGTTAATGCCCTCTCACTGGAAGAGCTATTATTTGCAGGCAGTTGAGACTGGCTTTGGCTATGGGCAGTGGCTTCACGGAGAAGCAGTTGCTGCTGGCACGGTATAGGTTTCATACTTTTTTTTTTTTGAAAAGGTAACATATTTATATATAAATAAAAGACTACACAAAAGCTGTGAAGTCACCCGTAATTACATGGAGGCCTAATAAGAAGAGACATTCCTAATCCTTTGTCTTCTCATAAGGATTCTAAAACATCAAGAATAGATTCATGATCTTCTAAATATTCTCCTTTACACCAAAAGTAAAAAAGAACTAAACATTTCATTTTCATCTTTTGAATGTTACTGTGTCTATCTTCAAAGCATCTTTGATTTCTTTCTTCCCAAATTGTCCACCAGATGCAAGCTGGGACAATCTTCCATCTCTCTTTATTACTGGATAGGTCGCCTTCTCTGTTCCAACATGTTAAAACTTCAGGTATTTTTCTTGGCATAACCCAGAGTATGCCCCTCAAATTGATGAATATCCTCCATAATTGTAAAGTCACTCTACAGTGCAAAAAGAGATGATTGATTGTCTCTGCCTCCTCTCCAGATAAGTAACATCTAGAACATAGCTGGAATCCTCTTTTGATCAAATTATCCTGAGTTAGTACTGCCTCCTTTGCCAACAACCATGTAAAACATGCTACTTTATAAGGAATTTTAACCTTCCAAATCAATTTCCATGGCCAGCAGCCAATATGATTGTTTGTGATGTTGAGCTCCTTATATGCTGCTTTAACTGAGAACTTCCCTTTGTTATTCCCTTGCCATGTGACCCGGTCTTCTGCTGTAGAGGTCCCTTTGAATCGTTCCAAATTCTTATAGAATTCTGTAAATCTATTAATCTCCAATCATTTAATTGTCTTCTGAAAGTCAGAGTCCATCCTTGATTTGTCCAAACCTCTGCTATTGTTGCTTCCTGTTGTTGGTTCAATAAATAAATATCAGGAAAGAGTTGTTTTAGTGATCCTTGATCTAACCAATTATCATCCCAGAAAGATACCTTCAAACCATTACCAATTATGAACTTTGACTTGTTAATGATCTTAGGCCACAGATTTCTAATAGACTTCCACAAACTGATCCCGTATGGATTACTCACGAGCTTACTTATCCATTTTCCTTCCATGCCATACTTTTCTCTGACTACCTCCTTCCATAACCTCCTTCCATAAAGATTGTTCTTCTGAAGCAAATCTCCATAACCACTTTATCAACAAACTTTGATTCTGGATCTTCAAGTTCTTGATTCCCAATCCCCCTTCCTTCTTGTTAGCTGTGAGTGAGGTCCATCTAACCAAGTGAATTTTCTTCTTCTCATTGTTGCCTTCCCATAAGAAATTTCTTCTCAAAGCATCTATTCTATTTACCACACTTGCTGGTATTGGGAATAGAGACATCATATATGTGGGCATAGCATCAAGAACTGAGTTTATTAGGACCAATCTTCCTCCCATGGATAGGTATTGGCTCTTCCAATTAGCTAGCTTCTTCTCGCATTTCTCTAAGACCCCATTCCATATTCCTTTTGACTTGCTTTTTGCCCCCAAAGGCATTCCCAAATAGACAGTAGGCAGGTTGCCTATTTTACCACCAAGAATTCCAGCCAAGTTTTGGAGCTCCATTACCTCATTAAGTGGATAAACATAACTTTTATCCCAGTTAATGTATAGGTTTCATACTTTTGCCACCTCATATGCAAGTGGCCCCTTCCCCTACTGGATAGCCCCTTAGAGAAATGTGAAAGAAGGACAAAACATAAGAAAATAGAGGGATATTGTTTTCTATATGTGATGCATAAACTAGGTGCTATTTTTTTAGGTCATGGCTGTTGACATGTCACGCCGCCTTGGTTGGATTGATGATTCACTGGTACACCGGGTGCAAAATATCTTACAACAGGCAAAGCTGCCAACTTCACCTCCAGAAACTATGACAGTAGAGATGTTCAAGTCTATCATGGCTGTAAGAGTCAATAGTTTGTTGAGCTCCTAATAGCTAGAAGTCATTGCTTCAACCACTGATTCTGTTGTTTTTTTGGTGTCAGGTTGATAAAAAAGTGGCAGATGGGAAGCTAAGACTCATCCTTCTAAAAGGTCCGCTAGGTAACTGTGTCTTTACCGGTGATTATGACCAGAATGCCCTCGATGAAACACTACGTGCATTTTCCAAATCATAAGCAGTCGCGGGTGTAACATACAAGTAAATGCTCGGTTGAAATACGAAACCCTAGTGATCTGCTACAAACTACCCTTAGTACTTTCTCTGAAAAGGTTGCTCAAGGTTGTAGGCAGCTCTGGTTTCGCTTGGAGGTATGCGCATGTCCTCCATGAAATACTAGATGCCTTTTTGCTAGTTTCTATCCTTGGTTAGAGTAATATTTTGTCCGGCTTTCAAATCTTAGTATACAGCGTTTGTGTGTGTATTTCTATGTCGTAAATTGTTCATTATACTTGTAGGGCCTTATCTTGTTGGATACTGGCTTAATAGCTTAATAGTGGAGCCCCATTAACTGTTGTATCTGCTAATAATATTCATAATGGATGAGTTGTCTCTTCAATTAATATACTTTCTGAATCAAATGATGCTCTTCTTTAGCTGTTTATTCCCGAAATGATGATAAAACTAGTCCCATGTACTTATATTTTTGGTCAAATATGTAAACTTATTGCTCCTACAGCTAACACTGCCAATTATGGAGGGGGTCAGCTCGAGACGTGGGAATAAAATCGTTTGTGCATGAGTTTGCAATTTTGGCCACTTCAATTAGATAACCGACTTGAATTTAATGACCGATTCTTTTTCTATTAGAAGGAGAATGTTGTAGTAATGGTAAATTTTGTCTCTAAGTGACTTATAGGTCACGGTTTTGGGCCGTGAAATCAGTTATTGATATCAGAGTAGACTGTTCACATCACACCTCTTGGGATGCAGCCCTTACCCCTGAATCCTACGTGAACGCGAGATCTTCTTGCACCGAGCAGCTCCTTTATTCCTTTTCAATTAATACCTCTATGTTGGGAAGTCTTGCGAGCCAATATCCACCTGCTATATAACCCCCTCTAAAACAGCTGGAATTGGTCATTAAATTAAGCAAACAAATCGGTGGGAACATGGTTGTAGTAGTTGCACCAAATTTTCATTCTAAAATGTTTGTACCTAACAAAAGTTAATAAATTTTGTGGATACTTACTTGTAGCGTCAATTTTTAATATTGTTGCAGTGGTCACAATGGTCATAAAAGCGCTTTGTCATTTTATCACCCACGTCACCACATCTCCAATCAGATCATTTGTACACATCAATATTTGGTCATTTGTTTCTGTTAATCATCAACTTTAACTATATGCTATTAATAAGCATGTTTTGATAATTCAAAAATGTTTCGATATAGAGTTGTTGCTTAATGCACTGCTTTCTGAAATTCCACCTTATATGTGAAGTAAATGATAATTTTACAATAAGATACTGTACACTAAATTTTAGGTAATATTTTGTTACTTTCATGTCAAATCCTTTTTAATGGAAGAATGGCCAGGGAGGAACGGAAGAGAGGAGAAAAAAGGCTAGGTACATATCTTTCTCCGAAATTCCACGCCACTGAACTCCAATTTTTGCCAGTAACAATAATTAGGTAGTGTGAATCAATTTCATAATGTTGCCATAATTATTTGGAATTTTAGGTACTTTCTTACTCCTATCATTGACGTAGTTTGGAGGCCAAGTATTTATTTCCAACTAAGATTTGCTTTATCATACAATAAATTTTTTATAGTCCATATTAGCTATTAATGTTGGGTAACATAGAGCCCGTTTGGCTTAGCTGATTTAGAGTAGCTGGTAAGCATTAGGTGCTGAAAAACACTTTTAAGTGCTGAAACTGATTTAAAAAATAAGTAGTTACGTGTTTGGATAAAAATGCTGAAATTAATAATAAGCAGCGGAAGAACTGGATATACGAAGAGTTTTGTTCTAAAAAGAAGTATTTTAGGGATAGAATAGTAAATATTTTGGTCAAACCTAAAGTGCTTATAAGCTAAAATTTGATAAGTTGGGGGAGACCAACTTATGGTTTTTGACTTATAAGCACTTTTAATTTTACCAAACGCGTAGATAAACCAAAAAGTGCGTATAAACCAGTTTGACCAGCTTATAAGCTTAGCCAAACACCCTCATAATTCTCAACTTACTACTATAATACAAGGCTAGTAACTAGTCGATAGTAATTACTTATATCACTATTCACTGTGAATTTTAATTTTGTTTAAAAATATGTACAATATAGGGCGAGAACTGTTTTTTTTTCTCATTTCAGTAATTACGTGGCCCACATCGCTATGTAAGAATTACGAAACAAAAACTTTAGACATATTTTTCAAGTGGGAGACACTTTACCCAATTTTGAAATTTGAAAGAGGCAAACGTTTAAAAAAAAAGAAGCAAACATGAAGATGTCCCAGCATTAGACTAAAAGAATATTTAGCAAGACAGAATATTTTTTTTGCTTTTATTCTAATTGGAAAGTGATAATAATAGTACTCTTAAATGGTACTATTCCTTTTATCCGATGGAGATAATGCAGTAAGATAATATAATTCAATACACTTTGTAAATATACGACATAAAAGACTTGTCATAAATCCAAAATTTCTTGTGATAGTAATGGAGCCAAATTTGTCCCTAAGTATTGTCTAAATTTGTTTAAGTCAATTTCGATGTGAGTAAGAATTACGTTTAATTGTTGAGATACGTATTGAGATCACTTGAATTTTATTAACTTTATCGATTTTTTAATCCTATTATTACTATTGAATTTTTAAGAGAGCGTTGATGCAATTGGTAAAGTTATTGTTATGTGATCAGGAGGTCAAAAGTTAGAATCATGAAAATAGTCTCTTGCATAAATATAGGGCAAGACTGTGCATCGGGCTGGCCTTTATTTACTATTGAATCTATATAGCTATAAAAAACTTATTTACACCAATTTAATTGAAATACATGCTATAATGCGTTTTACATATATTCTTATCACTTCAGTACAGTTATATGGAGTATACATTTTGATCTTACTTTATCATTTGATAATAGTAAATAAATTAATACTATACTTTTAGATTAAACATCGTCTTTTTTTTTGCACAAATAGCCAAAGTGATAATTGAACGAACACTTCAACGGCATTATTTCCCGGCTAAAAAAAAGGGCTACTTATAACACCGGTAACAAGGAAAAGACCCATTTCTCTCTCTCTACCTCTAATTTTCTCTGTCTAGATCTGGGATCCCCAAATTTCGACTTCTCTCCCCATTCTCTCTTTTTACAATTTCTCCCCTTTTTCTCATTTTCATTTCACCACCCTACTCCCTTCCCCTCTTCTACATTTCTCTCTGAATTCCCCCTCTTCGTAGAATTAGGGTTAGGGTTTGGCCAACAGAAAAAAGAAACAGCATTTTGACATGTCTCGGTTTTCTCTGCTGGGTTTTCATGCCATTCTACATGTACAACGCCACTGAAAAGAATTTCAGAATAAAACAAGAAGCTCCCCACATACCACATTTCAGTTTTTTTTCTTTTTCTTTTTTATTTCTGGGAATCAGGTCTTCTCAAGAAGATCTGAGAAGAAAAATGAGTGCTTCGAGGTTTATAAAATGTGTGACGGTGGGTGATGGTGCCGTTGGAAAAACGTGTCTCTTGATTTCTTACACCAGCAACACCTTTCCCACGGTTTGTACTTTTTTCCCATTTTGCATCTTTTCCCCTAATGTGGCTCGTGTTTTACTAATAGATTGATAAAGAAGTAGTAGCATTTTTATTTATACGGTATTCATTGTAAAATTATTGGGGCTTCTAGTTTTTTCTTCTTTTATTGAGTAATGAAAAATGAAAAATGATATGGGGTGTGGTTTCTTTATTTAAGTTCTATATGGTGTATAAAAATGGTATTTTGTTTGTTCTCTTGGAGAATTCTGGGTTCAGAAATTTGTTTGCTTCAAGCCACTATATAATGCATACTAATTAATGCCTTATTACAAATTATCATTATGAAATAAAAATTGCATCTTCTTTGTTCTCTTGGAGAAAGTTAATGGTTCCCACAATTTATTTGCTTTAGACTACATTTGTAATTATATGCTGAGTTATTCCGTTATTACAAAGTTATTACGTGCCCCCTTTTCATCCGGCAGTGATAATTAGCAGTAAATGTAATAAAACCGAGGAAAATAATGCTCTTTTATGTTGATGATTTTTGGATCGCTTCAATTAATGTTCACTCGCTGCTGCATTTGCATTGTTGTCCTTGGAGAAAGTTGTGGTGTTATATATCGTCAGTTTCATATGTTTTCTGTATTCTGAGACTGATATGACTTGTTTTCCCATGGTTATTTGAAATATTTGACAGGATTATGTGCCTACTGTGTTCGATAATTTCAGTGCAAATGTGGTCGTCAATGGGAGTACTGTCAACCTAGGGTTGTGGGATACAGCTGGTAACTATTTTAGACACCATTTGCTATGCATTTGCTGCTGAGCTTCTGATTACTATGACATATTAATGTGTTTCGATGCATATATCTCTACGATGAAAAGTTTGCTGTCTACATTTATTGAGCCTGATGAATTTTATACGGATTGCAGGACAGGAGGATTACAATAGGTTAAGACCTCTGAGTTACCGTGGAGCTGATGTTTTCATCTTGGCATTCTCTCTCATTAGTAAAGCCAGCTATGAAAATGTTTCCAAGAAGGTGCGCTTCTGATTCTGTTTTGTTTGCTTTACTGAGTTTTCTGATTATCCAATATTAAGTTTGTTTTGTTTATATGTTTCCAGTGGATTCCTGAGTTGAAGCATTATGCCCCCGGTGTTCCAATAGTGCTTGTTGGAACAAAACTTGGTGAGAATTCCATTAAACATGATCTGATCTTGTTTTGTTTCATACATCTAGGCATGGTGGTGATCAAGTTATCTCTTCAATCTTTTTCTATTTGTTGTTCAATTCTGGGTGGTAAAAAGAACTAAATCAGAGGGAAAATACTGTGGCAATAGAAGAATGTTGCAGCAACCTATGAACTAACTTGCTTGATTAAGTGACCTTTGATTGCTTGTAGCTGACTAGTCATAAATGAACCTAAATGCAGTGGAATGGATCTAGATGATTCATATAGCAGAGACCCCTGATGGATTTGGGATTAAGTTGTATTGATTGATTGATTGATCTTACTGTTCTTAGTAACTGATAAAGTTTTAAGTAAACTGCTGAAGAGCAAACAAAGAGAATGGGCATTCTATCCTGTTGAGCTGGTGAATGGTTGGTGGGTAGTAGATGGGGTTATCTTGCTGCTATTGCTCATATGTTCTGACGTTGTGTTATCTACTTTCCACCTGTTTTGGACACAGATCTTCGGGATGATAAGCAGTTCTTCATAGACCATCCTGGTGCTGTGCCAATTACTACTGCTCAGGTAAGGATCACCCGCACCCTCCTCCCTTTGATGTTTTGCTGGATATTATGCCTTGCTCTCTCTTTTTGCTATTATTTTGACTTTCCCTATTTAAAATTTTAGGGTGAGGAGCTGAGGAAAACGATTGGTGCACCCGCTTACATTGAATGTAGTTCAAAAACACAACAGGTATGTTTTCTGTGGAGCACCTTATTCTTTGCACTGAAGTTCTTTTGAGATGCTTCTTGTTAAGTGTATGGTTGAATGTCCTTGCTGTAGAATGTGAAAGCAGTCTTTGATGCTGCTATTAAGGTCGTGCTCCAGCCACCCAAGCAGAAGAAAAAGAAGGGGAAAGCCCAAAAGGCATGTTCGATTTTGTGATCAACAGCAGGTCCAATGATACTACTGGTCACAGTTCTCCTTGTAATCTTCCCTCATATTCCTTTTGTCTTTCCTTTGTCTTGGAGAAAGTAGGAGGTCCATGCATGTCTCATTTAAAATTACTTGTGATCTCTTGAATTGTCAGGTGGCTCGGTTTTTTGTATTGCTGTCATCTCTAATTGTTGAGTCACAGCACCTTGTTGTAGGCCACTGTATTGTGCCCTCTCTGTTTTCATTTGCTTTATGTATTAATGACTGAAAGATCCAGTTAGAAAAAGAAATTTACCCGGCAATGTTGACTTCATATTTCTTTGAATTTGCTTTTTAAAACTTTTCTTCCTTTCGGGGTCTTTCGGAAACAACCTCTTTGCCCTCGGGTAGGGGTAAGGTATGCGTTGTTGTTGTTGTTGTTGTTGTTGTTGCTTTTTAAAACTTTTGAACATCATAAACCTTCTTTGATATTCCAGTTAACCTAATACTACTCTCGCAAGCATCAAATAAAAAGCTGGGAAAAAAAAATGTTTGATGTTTTTCTGAATTTAAATGTTATGACTTCACTTGACTCTACTTTATTTTCTTGGCCTGATGATGAAGCTACTCTTCTCATTTGAATTCATAATTGCTGTTCTGGCTTTTTTCTTATTTTGAAAAAAAAGAAGGGAAAAGGAATAAAGTTTGTGAAGTTGAAAAAGTTTAAAAAAGATAAGATAGCAGAATTCATTCGAGGTGATCCACTACTAAGGTCCTCTTTCTATAATAATGGGGGTGGACAACAAATAAATTGCATACTAGTAGTTGACTTGACCCTAGTCTATGATAATTTTCGTTTCTTAATGTAAATTAAATGGGGAATGTCGGCTCTACAAACATGGGATGAAGTGGCAACTTGATCGCCAGATATCAAAATTGCAGTTTTTGATTAGATTCTCCTTTGTCATATCTCAGCTGGCGAGGTACAATTCCTATTCTAATTAAGAGAATATGTCCATCCTATGACTTTTTAATATTTTATAACGGAATACGAGATTCTTGCTACTATTGATAGAGTATAAATTCAATGCGATTGGGAATATAAAGATGTTTATAATAATGTAACTTATAACGTAATTACAAATAAATATCTATAATAAAAAGTATTGGTAACCTAGTCAATATAGGATTAGAATGCTATCATTACATTATTGTTTTTAAAGATCTTTACAGTCAATTAGCAAACTGCAATTCAACATTTGGATGTTGTAATCCTGTTACAAAGGGCACGTTGGAGCTCATTTTTGGTCAAAGATAAAGCTAAGTTTGATTGATCTCTGTAACATCTATGGTTTCTTTTTTTTCAAAATCAAAAGACAATGAGACAAAAAAGTAGGAAAAGGTGTATATTCACTCAAATGGAATGAAATTTTTCTAGCCTCACAAAATTTGAATGTATACCATCCATTAACCAAATTTATGCCTCCCCCACCCACTCCCTTTCTAAAAGAATATCATTTAAAAATCTTTTATATTGGAGTAAATCTTTGTAAGTGAAATAGTTAAGATGTGAATTAGAGTGCTCTGTAATAGATTGTAATTCTATCCTAACTCACAAGGGTGTTCATGGTTCGGTTTGAATCGGTTTTTCCCTAAAAAGAAATCAAACCAAGTTGATTTTTTAACTATTAAAACCAAACCAAACCAATTAAGTTGTTTTTTTTCTCGATTCGGTTTATCTCGTTTTTTCAGTTTTTTTGATTATTTGTTGGGTTTTTCTTAAATATAAGACATACACTACCAAACACACATTTCAACGATCACATTTTCAACGTAACACTATCAAATCAATTGCCCTTTGAAAAATCTATTATTTACCAAGATATATTAATGATAATTGAATC
Organism: Nicotiana glauca; assembly: GCA_026770625.1. Classification (NCBI taxonomy): domain Eukaryota; kingdom Viridiplantae; phylum Streptophyta; class Magnoliopsida; order Solanales; family Solanaceae; genus Nicotiana; species Nicotiana glauca. The sequence continues at coordinate 20,689 of MU717982.1, forward strand.
AAATAGTGATGAATAATTTAAGGACTCAATTAAAAATATATTATTTTTAACATGAAATAGATTCTTACACTTAACAAAAGAAAACTACTAATTAAATTAGAATGTAAAGGTACAGAACTGTACTAAAAGTATAAACGATTAATATTTA
>MU717982.1:22474-41686 GCA_026770625.1 Nicotiana glauca
ACCAAAATCAAATCAAACAAAAAAGTATCGATTTTTTGGTCGGTTTGGTTCGGATTTTCGAATTTTTATGAACGCCCCTATTTCCTCACTTAGGTTTAACATTATCATGACATCAAGAAATCTTTCTTTTGCCACTGCACATCCTGCACCTGAAAAGTAAAATTTAAAAATGCAAGAAACACAAATGTCCCAAATAAAATCTCAACTTATCAGCTCTAGCCATTAGTCTTAGACTTATCAAAATTAGCCAACAAAAATTGAAAAACCAAACAATAGTGTTCTTTCTCTCAAAGAATCACACGCAAAAATCACCTTTCATATTTTTAAGCATGATTAGCAACATTAGATACACGACGGAAAGAAAATTTTATGGACGGGGTAGCAAATAAGGTGATGAAATATAAAAATCTTTACAATATTCTAAAAATCTAAACAAAAAGGAACTTTTTCAATGGGTATAGTTGAAATTCATTGAAAATATATAGATAAGTCAATCTACAAAATTTGAGGAAGATTGGAGATGATTTGGACTGATTTTGTATCAAAATTCGTCATTAAATCGAGTTAAAAAAAGTCTTCTGCGACACATATATCAAACATGTATCACGCATGTATCTCACACATAGGTATACATGGATATACATATGATACACTATTGATACAAATATGATACACATAACATTTTTTTCATGTTCAACTTTTACTTCGAATTTTCAATTCAAACCACCTCAAAACTTTACCAAACCATCCCAAAACTGAGATTCAAGCTCCTTAAGTTGTGCCCAATCTATTCTAATAACACCCACTCAAAACAAAGCAAAAATTTGATATTTTTTTGCTATAAATAACTAATTGGCTAATTTGGCTAATATTAGTAATATTTTATTAATTGACCAATTTTTGTAATGAGCTACATATAAATGGACATAGCTGATAATTTTTCGAGAAAAAATACTACTCCATAATTGGGACCTCTTGTGAAAAATGGGAAGAAAACAAGCTGGCTGCAATATATTGCTAAGAAAATCTCACTTTACACCTATTAATCCTAAACTATTTACCTTTTAATACCCATGCCCAAACTATTTACTATTCCTACCCATGGGGCCCAAACTATTTACCCAATTTTTTCCTGGCCAACCATCTTTCTTTCTTCTATCGTCCAATTTATGCATTAGAAAATTGCTCTTTTCTTGAAATTTATGACAGATTTTGTTTTCAAGAATTCAAAATTTATTGTACAGAAGCATGTGACCATTAGGTGAATGGAAACCAAGCAATCCGGTTCACAGTTGTGACCATTAGAAGAATCCACATTGATCTTGGCAAATTCTTTAGAGCTTCAAACATCTCTCTAAAAAAAATCAATCCTCCTTTTTTTCCCGATGAACCCAAGTACTCACTGTTGATGAAATCTTTCTATGGCAACCGTTTTTCATCCACAGTTGTGTAGATTCGTTTGTTATTTTTCTTTGATGCATAAATTGTACCTTTGATGCTGGTTTTTGGAGATTTATTGTACAAAAATTTAAATCCACCATTGAAGGATCTTGAAGCTTGAAATTCATAACTTGGTTTGTTTGAGTTTTTAATTATTTTGATCCGATCCTGTATGGGTTTGTTTGGAATGTTGATTGGAGATTCTAGCTAAAGTTTTAGTTAATTTGGTGGAGATTTTGTCGTAGATTTTAGAAATTTGGGTTGAAATATAGTTGAACCAGAGAAGAAGACGAATTTGTATTGTATACTCAAATAGTATACAAATATACTATTTAATATACAATTCATTCCAACTATATACCCTATTAGTATAGCTATATACTATATTAGTATCATATGCTAGTTGAATCATTTTTTAATTGTATTAGCTGCATTTAATTGGTACAATATTTGATTTTCTTTTAATAATAATAATATAGTACAATATCTTGAAATACCTTATTATATTAATATGTGGTACACTATTTTTTTAATTTTTTTTATTTTTCTCTTTGTGCATGTGTGTTATGTAATAGTAGTATAGTCATATAGTTGTCGAAAATTAAATAGTAAAACTGTATACCATGTTGGTATAGTTATATGACATATTTGTATCATATGGTAGTTGAACATTGTTTTGGTTGTTTTAGCTGCATCTTAATTGAATTCTATTATGAAATTATTTATATAAATATGAGTTGCAATGCCGGAATTTTTGTGTGCTTATGGACACAAATTATGTGTATGTAATGGTTTTACAATTATAGGCAATTGTTAGAACAACCCCATACAACTATATACCCTCTTAGTATACAAAATGAGCAAGTTGTTTTGCAAATTTAGCTTGCAATATGAGCATGTAATTTTCTCATATTTTTATTGCGTCCTTTAATGTTTTGGTACAGTAGTATAGTCACAGATAGTTGTAGCAATATTCTAGAGAAATCACATGCTCTGTTGGTATGCATATATACCATATTAGTATCACATGGTACTAGAAGTCTTTTTTTCTACTTATACTTTTGTTGCATTTTTTAATATTTTATTATCATTTTATTCTAACTAGTATATATGGAGATTTGGTTGCCATAGATTATATTTTCTTGCTCTATAACTGATTGTATTACTGCTAATGGTAGAGTGTGTACTGATATTTATAGGGAAGTAGATCAAGGTTTGCATGGCAATCACGTGTTGATTCTTAGAATCTGATTATGTAATTTATGGTGCTCAGCAGCAATCAATGTGATATTCAGTAAATTAGATTAAGAGACAACTAATATTATTTTAGTTTAATAATTGAATTTAATAAATGAGGCAAAAAATAGAAGGTATATTGTACAAGTCATAATAAAAAAAGGTGAACAAATATTTACTATATCAGTTACTTTTTCTTATAATATAAAAAAAGAATAATAAAAAATAGTGAAAACAGTAAATAAAATTAGATTATGAAGAGAAAAAGAATAAAAAAAAAGAATTTAAATGAAATTAGAAAAGGAAAAAAGAAAAAAAAAAAAGAAGAAAAGGAGAAAAGAAAAAACAGAAAAAAAGAAGAAAAGAAGCATAGAAATAAAAAAAAGAATTGGAGAATAAAGAAAAAATTTCTCCACAAAAACTATTATGGGTAGGAAATGTAATTAATTTATAGGTAGAAAAACAAATGGATAGTAGACAAGGGTAAATAGTATAAAATATACTTCACGGTTCAATTTGGTTCCATTTTTTACTTAAAATTTTAGATTTATAGCCTGTTTGGCCCAGCTGCAAAAATCAGTTTATTTTGAGCAGTGTTTTTTTTCAAAAGTACTTTTGGTGAAAAACAGTTGGTGTTTGGCTAATTAGTTTGAAAAGCACTTCTGAGCAACAATTAGTGTTTGACCAAGCTTTAAAAAACTGCTTCTAAGGCCCCGTTTGGCCATAAATTTTGTCAAAATAAATTTGAGATTTATTTTCAAAACTCATATGCTCATATTTTGGCCAAATCCCAAATCAAAAATTTCAAATTCCAAAATTAGCCATTGAGCTGAATTTGGGCCAAAATCCTAAAACTTGGGAATTATATACATATTTTTTCAAAATAAAGTTGAAAAATATGTTTTGAAAACGTATGTCCAAACACATTTTCATTTTCAAACCAAACTTCACCCAAATCAGATTTTTCAAAATAAATTTGGGATCTATGGCCAAACGCTAGCTAAGTGTATTTTTCTCAAAAGTGCTTTTGAAAAAAAAGAAACACTTTTGATCAAAAAGAAGCCGGGTGAAACAGGCTATTAGTGCAATTCTAAGTTTACTGCGACCCCCCCCTCCCCCAAACAAAAAAAAAAACCCCCAAACCCAAATAGGAGCCAGTATAGCAGTTTCTTGTGAAGTGGATGCAGCATATTGCGAATATATAAAATGAAGCCGAATGGGGAAAGTGGGAAACTCTGTTTGAGAAACCAAGAAAAATTATGCTGAAGAATAACCTTTTTGTGTTTTTTCACACGGCAGAAAATCATTTTATCGTTCTATTTAAAGTTGAAGAGTGGATGCATTGCTTTCTGCTACAGAATCTAATACCAATGTCAATGTGTGACCACTAACAAAAGATGCAGACTAGAAATTTTTTCTGTCTACTTTTAGCTCCTGTATATAAACACTACCATTCCACTTCTTATGAGGATATCAAAAACTCAAAAAACCAACATCTTTCATCAAGTTTATCTCTTCTCTCCTCATAACTTCTATAGTCTTGTCATCTTCATTCATTTCTGAATAAGTGGTGGTATTAATTAATGGCATCTAGGAGAATTCTCAAGGAGCTAAGGGATTTGCAAAGAGACCCTCCCACTTCATGCAGTGCAGGTATAAACATTAGTAGTAATCAACAAGGGTTATGGTGGAGTGATAAGTACTCCTTCATCCTTAACCAGAGGTCTCGGGTTCGATCCTCGGGTATGAAGTTGCCTCTGTTAGGGAGCGCTTTACTCACCATCGTGAACTTCTCGGAGAATCCAGATTTGCTCGGACCACAATATAGATACCGAACACTGGACGGGAAACCAAAAAAAATATTTAGTAGTAGTATTAGCCAAGTCAAACTAGTGTTTTAAGAAGTTCTTGCCATATTTAAAGATAGTATCAAGTAGAAACTTATTTTTCAAGATTTTTTGCAAATTTTTCAGGTCCAGTAGCTCAGGATATGTTCCATTGGCAAGCAACTATTATTGGTCCAAATGACAGCCCATATGCTGGTGGTGTTTTCCAAGTCACCATTCATTTCCCCCCTGATTACCCTTTCAAACCTCCCAAGGTATGGTTTTCAACGAATCTCACACAATCTTCTCTCCTTCACCCCCCCCCCCCCCCCCCCCACCCCCACACACACACAAAAGAAAGAAAAGAAGGGGAAATAACAAACACTTGATATATATATTGGCAGGTGGCTTTTAGGACAAGAGTTTTCCATCCAAATATAAACAATAATGGAAATATTTGTTTGGACATTCTTAAGGATCAGTGGAGTCCTGCCCTCACCATATCCAAGGTACTATTGGTTTCTACATATTTCTCCTCAACTCCCATATATGTTGTACTAATGATTTACTACATGAATCAAAAGGGTGAAATGGTCACTGGCAATATAAAAGATTCATATCACTTAAAAGATGACTATATGTAATTATACATAATAAGTGCAACTAGTTACATGGGAAATAAGGCAAGTAACTTGTTAAACGGATTAATTTGCTAATAAGCTAAAATCATTCTTTAATTACCGACATTTAAACGAGCGACCATAGTCTTGAGCATAATACAGTATAAGCTTTAATAGTTCTACCAATTTTGATGTATTTTCTATGCAGGTTTTGCTCTCCATATGTTCACTACTAACAGATCCAAATCCAGATGATCCACTGGTTCCAGAGATTGCTCATATGTGCAAGACTGATAGGAACAAGTATGAATCAATGGCTCGTAGTTGGACTCAAAAATATGCTATGAACTGAGTCTGAAGACATCAAGAAAAAGCTCCATTTTGTGACAAACATGAATCTCTTGCTATCAAGCAATATATAAAATGTTCAGGAAAACTGCTTCTCTATGAAAATTAGAATGATTGACAGTTTGGATGTATTTAAATCTCGGAATCTGTTTTAAATAAAAGGGTGATTTTACTTTCTTCTTTTAAACAAGAGAATTCTAATTATGTTGATGATGTAAATTGTAATCCTTCCTTCAAGTCATATGGTCAACTCATGTGCCATGGCCCAGACCCCTGTTGGCATGCTTGTAAAAGTTAAGCAACTATTTGTCAAAATCCCAAACCACACCTGTTCATACTTGAACCCCATATTATATATCAAGCACCGCTCGTACTAAAATGCAATCCAAATTGTCGAGTTTAAACCTTGGCTATAGAAGGAACACTATATGTAATTCACATCAAAATGGGTAGAATCAAGCACAACACATTTTCGTACTCACGATCATTTCATTTTTGCAGCTTCTGTTGCTGCTGGAACATACTGGTTGGCGATTACCCTGATTAATTTGTTTAGGTTCATTGGTCAAAATGTTAGGTTTGGGAAATTAGTGTTAATGTTAGGCTAGTTAAAGGTCAAAATTTATTAAAAGCCTAGCTTAAAGTTTCTGAAATATTAGCTATTTTATAATTAATCGGCAGCAATAGCCGTCATACAAATTTGATTGGCTTCCTTATGATATCACATTTTCCACCAACAAAATTGCTCCAATTACCATTAGAGTAATATTTGATTAAAAGTTTGTAATTTGAGATATGTTTAGGCAAGTTTAAATGGGATAGGGCATGTTATACAAAACTACAGGACAAATTATTCCGGTACTTATCTTTAATCACATATTTGAACTAGATATTCACGAACTACCTCCCCACCTTTCTCCACCTCAAAAGAAAAGTCTAAAATCTCCAAAAATCTAAAACAAATACCAGTGGCAAGCGCTCCAAGTCATAACTGGAGAGCAAATTATTACAACAATCACTCACACTCTGTATTAGGATACCGTGATCAGGATATACACGCCTCTGCAGCTGCTTCTGCTAGCCCGGTTTCGAATGCATTTTTCTCTGGAGTAAGTTGAAAATGAATCAATTTTGTACTTGAACAAAAATGTGCTGCTTTCTCTGACACCAAGAATTCAAATTCCTTGGTAGAATGCTCTATTTGACTATGACTTGATGCCTGATGGGCTCGTATTTCTCACCAACTGCACCACCTTTATCCTTCTGGAACTGGATATATCGTAGGGTGCTTGCAAAGTAGGTATCAGCTGCAGGATCTGCTGTTGTATTTTCGCTTTGCATTTCAGTTGTGATTAGTTCAATCAGGCTCTGGATGGAGGCAACATTAATCTGCGAGACCCCCTTCTCAAAGAAATATAGATACCTGTTAACATACAAATGGTTCTGTTGTTAATGACTTCCAAAAGAACAGTATTTGAGAAGGAAAAAGAGCAGGAATGAAGAGTTGGTTTTACTTGTTTAGAATTTCTATAAAGAGCAAGACCGATCCACTGCTTCCTCGGGTTGCAGTGGACATTTGTTGAGCAGCATTTGCAATCCTTAAGGCCCGCTTTAAGCAAAGCAAAACCCTGGATTAAAAAAAAAAAAGTAACACATGTGAAGTAGGCAACAGAAAAACATGAAACCAAAAGGAACTCAAAAGAGCCTTTAAATTTATAATTTATCCACTAAATATGCGTGGTATAGTTATGAACCTTTCTCCATCCTTGATATTGTCCTGATCGTCAACCCAGAAAAGATGTGAACAAGCATATACAGCCCTACATTGATCAGGCTTCTTAAGGAGCTTTGCAGAGTACTTGAGGATACAAAGGGGAAAGAGCAGTTAGAATGTATTTGTAATGCTATTAAAATCAGCAAAAGCAAATAGGAGATGCTAAAACAATTACCCCCGTGGCCTTGTGCGTTAATGTATCCCTGTTCTCAACACCAAAGATGTGCATTCTCTGAAGAGTCCCTATTATCAAGTGTATTGCAGTCACCTGTGCTTTGGAGTCCTGCCAAACAATTGAATTAACTCTAGAAAAATCAGCTAAAGCTTTCACGCAAACATATAGCATGCCAGGAATTCCAGAATATAACATTGGGACAAAATAAAGCAGATACTACCGAGATTTCTTCTTCATATAGCATATAAGCTTGAGTGAAAAATTCATAGGCAACAGGCTCTAGGTCAGATTCATTAGCAGCCTGAGCAACAGAGACAACTGCTTGTCAGTAAAAAACAGATGCGAGCTATCTTCCACAATTTTGAACCGAAATCATGTACCTCAGCACATTCCAAGTACAACTTCAACGCTAGTTCGGGTACTGGAACAATTGAGAGAGCCTCAATAATCTAGAACAAGGTGTAGTTCATAAGTAACAGAATTACCTCAGGACAATCATAAGAATGGTAAAATTGTAAGAATGACTGCAAATGAAGGAAGACAAGCTAAAGAAAGAAGGAATAGAAGAACACAACTCATAAAACAAGATTTACGCTAACAACATCCCCATTCTGTTATAATACCTGATTGAGTATCTGAAAAAATTTCTCAGGCATAGCAAATGCCTCATCCTCAGGAGCATTTTCATCATGACTATGCAGTCGCCTAACAAACTAGAAACAAAGGGAAAAATACATCAGTGGTACAACAAAGTAGTCAATCTATTTGTGAAGGAACTCTCCTCTCTTTCTTCTCTTTAACGGGGAACATGGGGTGGGGTGGGGGGTAATATACTATTTTTTATGTTCTCTTCTTGGAATGAGTAGTTCCATAGGTGAAGGATCATGCTGACATGCTACATATGCACAAGTCCGCTTCATTTAGCTTAGTTATAAGGGAAAACGAGGAATATTGAGCACCAGACTCCTCTTTTTTTGATAAGGAGAACCAGAGTCCTCTTTAGCCTTTAAGTTGCAGATTCAAACCTTCAGAGAGGTATGAATAAGGGGAGGGTTGCAGATTCAAACCTTAAGAGAGTTAAGAATAAGGGGAGGGATGGTACAAGGAAGCCTCTTTGGTCCTCCTGTCAAAATGTGTTTATGCACAGCACAAATCATCTGCAATACAAAAAATAGCAAATCGTATCAACTCTCGGAAGCAAGAAAGTAACACTTACAACTAGGAAAACAAACATAGCAGCCACATAGAAGCAAACCATACAACATTATCATAGGTGCATGCTTTGTCTGGAGCATAAACGATCATATAAAAAAATTGTGAACCACAGAGCCACGAGGCATGAACTGTTCATTTTGGTTACAAGCTGGGCTTGTACATGGTCATCTTAAAGTTCTATCCGGTGTTGGCAGTCCTTGGGTTTCTCATCATTTTCCTTTTTTCCCCTTCTCAATAAAAAATTAACACACTTCATTGATTTACTCCCTCCGGTCCACAATAAGTGAACATTTTACCTTTTTCTTTTGGTCCAAAATAGGTGTCCATTTACATAATCAAGAAAGAATTAATTTTATTTTTCTAAAATTTGTCCTTATTTTACATATTCCAATGTGTCAAGGTAATAATTAATTAAGGTTAGTTTAGTAAATATATCTTTTTTTCTCTAGGAGTTCATATTTCATGGGTGTGCCAAAGGTAAAACTGTCAGTTATTATGGACCATGTACCAAAGGGAGTACATCAATATCTTTTTTGAGAATGGAATTATACATCAATATCAGGACATCCAACTCATCACTTGCAAGTTGAACCTGATGTTACGACTCTATAGCTCATTCCCATCCATCTCTCTGGTTAGAAACTTAGAGGATAATAGGGAATATCAGTATCTTCTCTTGCAAGAGGTAATGATTACTTAATAGAAGAAAACGAATTACAAGAAAGATAATAAATGGTATTCTATCCCAAGTTCATACTCCTGGTTACTTCTATGGGATGTCAAACAACCATGACCATATCCTGGAAAATAAATTTTTGACACTGTACAGACTATTGTTTGAATATTCTATAATATGAAAGGCTGTGCCCAACCTACTTTTACACCATTTACCCAGAGAAACAAAAGAAATACAAAAGGAAACAACTAACTGCTTTCCTACTTTATTTTCTGCCAATCAAACCACCACGTTCAACTTTTGGTGAAGGGATTAGAAGACAAGTACCTTTGTAATGTTTCCTGAATCCAAATGCTGACAATAAGCAAAGGGCAATCAACAACAACTATGCCTCAGTCCCAAACAAGTTGGGGTCGGCGATATGAATACTCATTCCTTTCAATTAGCTCAACTCATATCAACATCATTACCAAAATAAAATAAAAGTGCAAGTAATAATAATAACAACAACAACAACAACAACATTATTTCTCTACCAAGTCAAAAACCTATTCCTAACTAGCGGTATCACCTATATGGATTTTTATCTTCCATTGCATCTTTAGCTAAGTCTGCATTGGTTCCAAGGATTTGTACGTCTTTCGAGACAACTTACTTCCATGTGATTTTAGGTCTACGCCGTCCCCCTTTAACACCTTCCCCAACCATAGCTTCACACCTACGTACCGGTGCATCTGTAGGTCGACGCAGGATATGACTAAACCATCTCAAGCGACCTTACCTTGACCAGGAAAAGGGAAGAAAACAAGCACACATGCTCCACCAGGAACACGCATAAGAGTACACTTGACCAACCTCAATCCAAAAAGGCATTATGCTACAAGGGCATGATTTTTCAGCAATAACAAGTACAGAGGCTGTCCCTCAAAGGAGTATATAAGTAATTTAAAAGAAAGTAAATCATAATTACCTTCAGCATCTCTTCAGGATCGTCATTGTGAAGCATTTGAATAAGCTGTGCAACAGAATTCTGCTCTTCCTTGAAATCATCTTCATCAAGCTGAAAATTGGAGGATGAAGAAACTAAGACACAATTGCTTACTGCATGGACAAACTAATTTTAAAATAGATGCCAGTGAGATGCAAAGGGAAATATAAGATTAAGAACTAAGATAAATGTTAAAGCAAGCAGAGAGTTTCCAGTCCACCTCATCATTAGCATCCTCATCCAAATCTCTAATCAGTGCTTTCATTAACTCAAAAAGTGCCTCAACCTGACAAGACCAGCAATTTCAAGTAACAAATGGGAAACACTTTTAAGCAATAAATTCAAGTACACAAAATTAACTAACATCAAACCTTTTCAGCAGTTGAAATGCAAGTCTTATTTTTCAAAATATTTTGAACCAAAACATTAGCCATCACTTTACTAGTTGCATCATCAAAATACTCCATAAGATGAGGATAATTTGACAGCTTTAGCACAGTATCTATATCCTTATACTTCTCCAGGGGAGCACTTAGTAGGGCCACAATCTGTTTTGTTGCTTTATTGTCTTTGAGTTTTCCTTTCCCAGAAAGTTTCTGAACACATGCACCCTGCATGTGAAAAAGAGTGTGATTATTACAGGCTCCACGCAAACCAGGCAGGCCAGAAAGCCGTCTAAATTGACATAGCCTTCAAAGAATGAAAAGTTTCACGTTCAACTTATCTTGTTTTTGTGTCCTGTTCTACAAATGTCACATGTTCATTATGGATCCAGAAAACACAACAGGCTAATAAACTTACCCAGAATCATAAAACCTAGAACCCTAGTGTGTATGTCAACTACTTATTGAGAGAGAAAAACAGAACCTACCAGAATCTGATCTACATAATCAAGGCGATCAGGGTGGACATGAAGAGTAAATGTCAAAAGAGATGCATACAAAGTCACCACTCCAGCAATAGGAATGTCTTCTTGAGCCTCTATCACCTGCACCAACAGACAGGCATAACGAAGCGCATCATCATAATCAAAGAAGTATACATAACTAAAATTCATTGCTGATCAGGAAAAAAACCGTAGTGCAAGGATTTTAAAGTCATGTTATTTGGTTCACTTTTGGAATGTCTGTTTTGTTTGCTTTTGTTTTGTTTTCTCTGAAAAAATACCTGTCATTCAATATGATTCTGCAAGTATTGGTTCACTGTGCACCAACAGCCTTTTTGTTACGGTTTTGTTATTTGAAAACCAAAATAATTCCTTTCCAGAAAACAACAGTAATTGTTGTTTATTCTAGGAAACGAAACAACCAAGAACATCTTGGAAACTGGAAAGCTTTCTGGTCCAATATCTCAAATGGAGAACAGATAAGATCATCAGGTCATGATTACAGTACAATGTTATCAATCTATATTCTCACAAACGATAATCTCTCTGAATGAATCTTTCTGCTACTTTACTTCTAAGATTTATCTGAATCTCCAACAATGGAGAACACAAAAATTGCTGGTCAATAAGCATCTCTTGATGAAATTCTAAAACATCAGCAATATCCACTAAATCCCTACTCGGTTGAGGTAGAAGTCCAGGATATAAAAAAGGTTTCTCCTCAAAGCATTCTAGAATCCATATAGCAGTTTTAATATATTTAAGAACAGTAATCTCAACTACCTTGCCTATGGCATTGTTTAGTTTTGTGAAAGCTTCAACCTGGAAAAACTCAGGTAAGACCTGCGGGAAGAAATTATTCAGAAACTGCAGGGTGTAAATCTCTAATTCTGGAGAAAACTGAATTTATTACTAACTTCTGCACTTAAAGCAGCATAGTTTGAAAGCCTTTCCATCAGACGAGCAAGCACTGTCTTGATATCAACAGATGGCTGAAGACACAAGACATAACAGAGACATAAATGACATAGCAAATGATCTAAAAACACAAATGACATAGCAAATAATGCTTGGTAAGTTAAGTTCTGATAAAAAAGGACCACTGATGGTCCACTGTCTAGAACTATAACAGAGATAGTTTAAAACAAACAAGTGGCAAGAATTTACTATACAACAATGACTTCATAAGTGATACAGATTTGGTCCTAGACTTTTTTTGATCGGGTATAAAAATTATCGAACAAATGCATACCTAATCTCTTAAGTTTCCCAGCCTATCTTCTAGCATTAGACACGAACTGCATTATTCATTGGCCTCCATAACCTAATTTTTGAATTTATAATGACGAGGTTATCTTAAACATTCTTGCAGACAGTAAACCAACTTCACACCCGTGGTATCCCACCAGGCAGGCATGCCAATTTTGCTTCTACATTTTGCTATTGCAGTTAAAGAAAATCCCAAGTTATGATTGAACAATACTGACATACCTGAAACTGGGGGCAAGCATCTAGTAAAGTTTCAAGAGTTTGTAAGTGGTACTCATCAGGGAAGACTTGGATGATGCAATCCATCAAATATCCCTGTGCAATCTCATCTTTACAGTTGACAACCTAAACATAACATGAGGTACACTATGAGTTAGTGTATTGTAAAGATTTTGGCTTAAATAATTACGATAGGGAAGGCCACCAGAGGCAAATTACCTGCTCTAGAACTCTTGGAAGCACCATATCTTTGTACAAATCAAGGTCAATGCCCTCAATTTGACTTAGAACATGCAGATTTTTCCCCACCTACCAATAATAAGAGCAAAACGAAAATCCTCACATAAGTGCGCACATCCGTGGCTTATTTCAATTGCTAGTAATCGTGCCTAAGTAACAGCTCATTACAAGATCGCGAAGCTCGCTCCTTTCTTTTTCACGTTTTTCCTTTTCCCGTGCAGGTCCCTGCAGACCAGAAAGCCCGATGCAACCCTCAACTCATGATCAGCAAAGAGTATGTATCATTCAGAAGCATTAAAACACCTGCATGACCACAAAGTATGTCCTCATGATTTCTTTTACCTTCATGACATGCAGGTGTTGTGGCATTATTCATGTCAAAGTACGAGAGCATTTACAGAATTCACAGACATTTGAACCAACCTGATGTTGCATTCGCACCCAAAGTTTGTTCATTTCTGTGAAATTTTGGAGCACGAATTCTACAGCATCCATGGCAGTGTCAGCATCCCTGTGGGAACAGCATGTCAGGGTATCCAACAAAATGTTAATTTTTGTAAATTTTCTTCCAGTGTGTGTAAAACTTGCAATTAGACCATTGCTAAGGGAACCCAGCTAATTTGGACATCTGACACAATAATGTACCTACATCGCTGGTAATGCAGCTGGGTGATGCCCTTACCCTTCATATTCAGATCCTATATCAGGCAGTTTATCCCTACTGACTTGGGAAAGGTAACTCCTTAGGAAGAGCCCACGTAACGGATGCTGTATGCTACGGCACATTTCCACCAGATCTTTGAGAATATCCTTGGCAGGAGCCTCCTTTGATTTGATGTACACCGACCCCACTGTACAAAGGAGATACCTAAGAAAAAGCAGGGATAAAAACCATGAAGATACTGATATGAAAGTGATATAAGAGCAGAATTAGCATACGCTTAAGAAGGCAATCAGCGACATACTAGTAACACAAATCTGAGTGCATTACATTTCTCTTGACTGAAGATCAAAGGAATAATGAAATCAAGTGTTTTTATAACCGTATTAGCATTTCTTTTTTAGTATAAGGTACATTACTTAAGGACAGAGGAATAATGAAATCAGGTGCGTTATAACCACATTAACATTTCTTTTTACTCAAGGTACATAATCGAAGACTATTAGTTTTGTTTTCTTATCAAAAGGGACATAACTGAAGAGCAAAGGAACAATGGAATCAAGTGTCCTTATAACCGTTCCACCATTCAGCGTTGTGTACAATGTTCCCTACTTTTGGCACACAATTTGTGTACGAGGTTTCATTACTCCCCTTCCTCAAGACATCAATAAATCACTACCTTATCAAAATATACTAGTAACACAAATCTGAGACAAATTGAACTTGGTATCTCGGCATTCCTGGATAGGAACTTTGAGCTTCAGCTATACTTGTGACAATCCCTCCCTATTTGAAAAGCAATCACCAGTTCACAGAAGATTTGGTAAGTTTTACTTCATAAAAGGATACCGGCCTATTGCTAATTACCCAGTGTGGCTTTGCTTTCCTATAAATTCACATATCTATATTGGACATTTTCCTGTTTCAAATACTCTAAATGGAATGTCAGCAGATTCCGAGTTTCCAAACTGCTAGAGCTGTGAAGCTTGCATATTCACACGAGTTAAAAGATTTATTCAACTGAGTGCTAAACAAAAAATGGAGAGTGATGTCAGTGAGCAGTTTAAGAGAATATGAACATAAGTTTAAAAGAACTTTAGTGTTACAGGTCAAATGGAACAGAATCCAAACATTCTGATTCAACAGTATTACAGGTGACAAATTTTATTGCCAATAGTCTTGTAGTTCTTCATAGGCAGGCAGGATAGAAAATCTTCTCCCAAAAAGAGACAGACCATCCAGGACCGCACTAAAAAGTAACCCAATTTTCACTACCACATGATTCCCAAGTTTGTGATCAGATAATTTATCATGGAGAAGGGGGGTCAATGCTTCTCCTCTATAGGCTCTCAGTCTTGGTAAATAAAACATCATAATTGTACAAGTCAAGTGCTGAAGCTTTATGTGGAACTTTGTCTCTACACTAGCATTTGATAAAATTTAGACTGGGGAAGCTGTAAAGAAATCTTATAATGGCTAAATTAATAAAGAGTGCACGGAAGTGAATTGAATTGGATTGGATTGACTATTGTGTGTTAAATGGATTATATCCATCACTGTACAAGGGTGTTCTAGTAATACAAGAAAGATTGGACCTTTCCTATTCCCAAATTATTATCTGATATGCTCCAACTTATTATTTGTTGCTATCTTGCAGTTGTTACTGTTCTTTTTCATGAATTTTTCACTACTATATTTTCTTTCTTACTGCTTTGATTATGCGTGCCATGAACTTAGAGTCTATTGGAAACAACCTCTCTACCTGCTTCAGGTAGGGTTAAGGCTGCCTCCACCCTACCCTCCCTGACCCCACTTGTGGGAATACACAGGGTATGTTTTTGTTGCTCCAAATTTTATCCGAATAACTTGGGTATGATCAAGTATAGGTGGGGTAGTGCACTCCGCGAGCACATGATTGGTAGTACTTAGCCAACGGTGCTTGCTTCCCAAGTTGTGGTGAAGCAATCACTTGTGACTTGACCAGTTCCTCCTTGTGGCAAACACCTTAAGAGGTTTAGTCAAATGTGGTAACTTCTTTGCTAATTGTGGAAGTGTTGTTTGTCAACTAGGTTTTTCCTGCTACTCTAATTAGACAGAGAGTTTGTAAGAACAAAATATCCAACTGGTAGCCTTTTCCTTGATTCATAGGGTGAAGCCCTATTGGATTTTAGAGTTATCAGATAGTATGTGCTTTACTACGTATTTGAGTATTTAGCATTTGAAATATTTAAACTGAATAAGACTGCGATGTTTGAGCAGATTCATTTTTTATCAGTAAAATAAGACTCCATTAATGACCAAACAGCACTATGGAATATTTACAATAGGATCAAAAAGCAGAAAGCAAAAATTGATACTCCATCTTAACCTGTCTTTGTTAGATACTATAGAGTCCTTCTTAAAATTGCATACTCCACTTAACACAATAATGGATTCAAAATAAGGACCGGATCGCCATAACAACTTACAATCTGGGCAAAATGTTGCCAGCGTGCTGCACGAGCTCATACAAGTCAACAATAGAGCAACCACGCTTACTCTCCTCCTTGAAGAAAACCTCTAGCTTCCTCAATTCATCAAATGCCCGCATATCTAACAAAGCACAATTCCAATACTGCTGGTAAATGGATATTCAAATTCTAACTAATACACTAAGAGGCAAAATCCAGATCAGATCAGTGAAAATCACTTACATAGCTCGTAGTATTTGTGAGGAGAAAGCTTGGAAGTTCGGAGCTCCGAGAGCATCTGAGCCGAGTATTTTAATGCATCTTTCAGATTGTTCGAGTCCTGAAAACTCCAAATTAGGGGTTTTGAATATCAAAAAGCTCAAATTTTACCAGTAAAAAATAGAAGCTTTGGGGAAATACAAGAGCGCGATGCATGTAAAAAGCGTTCTGCTGAAGGCCGGCGATCCCAGCGGCAAGCCACTTCTCTTCGTCTTCAACTCCGTTAGATATCATATCGGATTGTTCCTTGCAAATTTGGGGGACCTTCGTGTTTGATTTTTGCTGCTGCAACTGCTAGTGAGGGTCCTTCTCTCTCTGTGTTTGGAGTGGTCGAGCAATTCGAAGATGATTGGAACTCTGTTAAACGTTAAAATCGGAAATGACAAAAGGCCACACTTAATATATTGACAGTTTACAACGTATTTAAAAATTAATCAATTTTATTCAAACTTTAGGATACAAGGTATTGCAGTTTAAACTCCAAAGTTCAAACTTAAAAATATTTCATGCTAAAGTCCGAAAATTATGTCCTGAATTTTAAACTAATAGTTCAAAAAATCAGGATACTAAATTCTTAATTTTTAAATTCAGATCCTGAAGTTTGGGTGAAGTTGTTAATATTTAAATATATCGTAAATGGCGAGATATATTTTAAAGATCGGACTTAAAAGGGTTATTGCAGCAGTTCGCCCAATTTTCCCTTCCTCCTAGTCCATGGACAAAAGCAAAATTACATCAAAGTATTAATTTTAAAAACAAAGATATGTATAAGCATGTAAAATACATAAAAAAAATATTGTTTAATTTTCTAAATAGTAAATTTTTTGAATAATATACTACGGAGTATAAGATAAAAGGGATTGAAGAAGTATTAGTTTCTCTATGGCAAATTAAATAGTTTACCCATCTACCTTGCACCAAAATTCCTGTTACACACCTTTAAACTACGGGTATAACTTTACACACCAAACCTTTCAAATGTGTGTCAATTACACACTACTTTTGACCAGCCTCTGGGACGTGAGAAACACGACCAATGCGACATATGAAAAGTTATTTTCTGCCTCACCTGACAAATTACAACAACTAATACTGGAATTAGGCCCATTTTCTTAACCCTAAAGCCCAATTCTTCATCTCCTTCTTATTAAAAGCAACCTTTTTCATCTTTTTCATATTAAAAGGAACCAATTTCAGAAAAACTCAACCCCCATCTTCACCTTTCACGTCTAATATTTTGAAGCCGGTTATATTTGTTCAATTAAAGTGCAATAAATTATTATTCTTCTGTCAATTCTCGTATCAGGGTTCATATTGAATGGAGAATTCAGGTCCATTTTATCAATGTGGAGATGCAGCTAAACTAGTAATTTCATGGAGCATAGACAACCCTGGTCATTGGTTCTACGACTGTAAAAATTACGAGGTAACCTTAGATTGTTATAATCGTTATTTCAAGCACGGAAGAGGTATTCCCAGCGCGCGGAGGATCCGTTGAGAGCCTCTCACCTTTCGGTTCATTGCAAGGAAAGACTAAAAAGAAAAAAGGAAGCTTTCGGCGGACACAAGCCCTCGGGACTTGACACTTGGACCGCGGAAATGAAAGAGGAGGGTGAGGGAAGTTTTATAAGCTTCATCTCAAATTGTTTATGGATTTGCAGAAAGATAAGAAAAATGGCTGAAATATTTCGCATGGTTTGACCCCCGATTCATGAACACTTGAAGCCAGTGATTTTGGGTCTGCTTAAGAAGAAGAATCAGTTTGAAGGACGTTTGCAGGAATCCAGAAAACAGAGGAACTGGAGGAATTTTTTTTCTTCTGATTTTAGGATTAATCATCATTAAGGCCATTATATTTGGTAGTTCTCAGCACTGCTATATATTGTAATGATATTCCGATGTATTGGGTCTTTGACGAGGCCAATGTGTATAGGATTTTCCTACTCGTGCTTTGTCAAATTCTAGTATAGTTTATGATATCGTCCCACAGAGATTGAAACATCTATGCTATAAACTTTTAATATTTCAACTACTATATGAGAGAATCAACTTGATGAAAGGTGAGTGAGGTTTAAATCTTGTTAATTACTTAAATAAAAAACAAGAACTTGCGGAAGATTTATAATTTAAAAGAGTTGGGAATTGCTGAATTCACTTAATAATATATTACAATAAAATCTCAATTTTTACATGTATTTATCTGAGGAATAATTACTTATTGCTAATACAATTATATTTAGCTCTCTAAGAAGTAGTCAATTAATATCACTCCATGAGGTTATGTAATTAATTGAGTTAAAACTAGTGACAATTAAACTGAAATATTTTTCTTGCTTGAATTGTGTTAAGAGTTAGTAAAAACTTCGTGAGAATATTTTTACTAAAAAAAATCAATAATCTTGCCTACAACAATTCCTCCGTAAAAATTAAAATTGAGGTAAGCAAGATTATGAACTTGGAATAATAGTTCACTAAAAATTATTCTCATTCTACTATTTTATTCATTGATTATTATATATCAATTTTGCTTCGTGAGAATTACAAAATTAATATAAAAATAATGTCACGACCCCAAACCCGGTCGTGATGGCGCCCAACACTAATGCTAGGCAAGCCCGACCATTCACTCTCTCTCAATCGAGCATGAAGTTCAAAACCAATTAATTAAATACTTAAATCAAATATCAATACTTATAGCTGAAATACTCAAATGAAAACAATACGAAACCCTAACATAAACTGTAACTCCCAAAGACCTGGGGTCATGAGTCTAGAGCCTCTAAATAATACAGAGTCAATAATCCTCAAACAATTAAATATGTTCTAAAGTACAAAAATAATAAAGGGATAGGGGAGGAGTCGGGTCCTGCGGACGTCAAGCAGCTACCTCGACAACTCCTGAAAACTCTG